>JAPMOR010043759.1:189706-224550 GCA_026543865.1 Argiope aurantia
TTTTTTATATAGTACATAAAAATAATTGTTTATTAATCACATTTTAATAGTATTTCTATTTTGTATATGTACGAGTTCTGAATAATTGTTTTTTTTCCCCTTGCTATTATGTTGAAATAAATAAATGTTTACTAATATGTCTTCATCTGGTTCATATTTTATAATTTCTTAATTCATTCATATTTATTAACTAAAATATGTCATTTCTTTATACAAGTACAGCGCATAGATTTGCTATATTTTTTAAACAAACAATTCTAGTAAAAAATTTTAAATCGAATATTTAATTAAAACATAAAAAAATGAATGAATAATCTCATTATGTTACTAATCAAATTTTTTGTTTACAGCAATTTTTATTTCCTACATGTAAATCTTTTACTATTAATTAGCTTCCTTTTTTAAAAAATAAAATTCCTGAGAAATAAAAAGTTTCCGTTTCAAAGAAAATTTAATGTAAACATCTATTTTACACAAACAGATAATAAATAATTCGTAAATAAGCAATTATTATACACCTATTTAATAATTCGGTGAATGTGTTTTTAATAACGAAAGTTGTCAAGAAATTGTGATATTCAATATCAGAAACTCTCAAACCGCGATTGTAATTATTTAAATGTCAATTTTTTTAAATACAAAGTAATATTTTTTAATTAATATGTATGCAATTATTTGATAATTTAGAGAATTGACGAAAATTGTCGTGGAAGCATAACGCTATACATCGCAACTTATGCGTTATGTTAATCTCCGTCCTTCTCGAAGCGTCCGCTAAGCCATGATGACTCATTACAACAGCTAGCAGACCTTATATCTCGGAGGTCACGACTTACCACGGACAAGCCCGCTGTTACGAAGACAACGATTTTAAGTCGGAGGAGGAGCGTCTCTTATTTTTATAGTAGGGCCAAAAGTACGACTTTACTACTCACGCATTCGCTTGCATAACCTCTTTTTACAGGAGGGCACATTCACACATCTCGTAGATAGAACAACGGGACGTCGATATCACGGGGAAGATGCGCTACCCCTATGACAGAACGCCGGTTTCTTGACCTTAGTTTTTTCAGGTAATTGTTATTGCCACCTAGACCAAGAATTTGTTTTAGAAACCGAAGCGAAAAACACTTATAAGGTAAAAATTCGTCAGCTTGTCCGTACCGCTTAGTGATACATCCATAACAAATGCATGTATTAGTACGCCATATAAAATACGTTATTGCGCATAACGCTTCACGCAGGGTTTACCAAAGAAACTAGCAGTAATTAGATTTGGCAATACGAAAAATAAACAAATTGGCGACATTCTGACCATCCACAATAAGGTAAGAACCACCAAATTATTAACACTTCATCATTCATTAAAAAAAAATCTTAATTCTTTCAAAAACCTCACTTGTAGAAGTCTGTGGTTTGTAATATAGTTACTCAATTGCACTTGTCATTGTTTTGTATTCCCCTGACTCGGTTATTAACATTGACATTGTTGATGGACCTTAGCCATGACGATGGCAAATTGTACATTTTTTCAATATTGTATATCTTTCCTGTTTAAAAGATGTATTCAGTCCAATTTGGAATTAGATATACTATCTTGTATCTCTTCTAAGATATCATATCATATGAAATTTTTTAGTATTCTTTACATGTAAATTTAATGAATGTATTTTCATCATTAATCTCAATAGTATTAATTTTATCCATAGTATTAATCTACATCTATTTCTTTCGTTTTCATGGCAAGAAATTCCTTAGCAGCGTGAAAAAAAATATTAACCTATTAGCTGCCACGATCCATATTTGGGATTTTTGAATTTTACATGTACCACTTTGTGCCAAAAATATATTTGGTACGCCTGAATGATTGCTTAGTTTTATTCTATAAATATCAGTCAATGTTGTGTGTAATAGAAAGTCTGTATTTTGTGCTTCGTTCCTTTACAAGCGAAGAAGTCTGAAATTCATCTTTAAAAGTTAAATAGAACAGAATTGTTATATTTAATGTATCATATTTTTGAGTTGGTTTTCATATTTTTTTGAAATACCATATATGAATATGTAATTTAGAGGTTATACACTGGTGTGCAAAACTTAAGCAACAATGCAAATTTTAAGCAGATAGCCATGAAATTGCAGAAAAGGAGCTCTTGCGATCAGTACAATGAACACGTAATTCAAGAGAAAGGTCATGCGTATGCAAATATCAGGAACAAAACGCCACAGGCGACGTGAGCGTACGCAAAACACGTGCGGAAGGCGCGCGCAGCTCAACACTACAATAAAAGGAAGGACGGAGACGCAATTAAAGACATTCGCTGCAAGTGCACGTGAGTTAATTCGTGAAATATGGCTAGCAGAAATCACCTGGACGATTTCACTCGTGGAAGAATGATCGGAAAGCTGGAGGAGGGCGTAGTGTGACCAGTGTAGCTGAAGAGTTCGGAATCAACAAAAGTGTCGTTTCGCGCGCTTGGAAAGCCTTCCAAACCACAGGTACAGCTGTGAGAAAGGTTGGTGGTGGCCGCCCCAGGAAAACAACTGCAGTGGATGACCGACATATCGTCCTGCAGGCGAAAAGAACCCGAAACCAGTCAGCAAGCGCCATTGCTCAGCAACTGTGTGCAGCAACGGGGCGACAAGTGTCGCTTTTTACTGTGTCCAGACGCCTTCACAAAGATGGCCCATTCGCCCGCCGTCCTGAACGCTGCATCCCTTTGGCAGTTTCCCACCGGCGGCACCGTTTAGAGTGGTGCAGGGAGCACAAAAACTGGACATCTCATCAATGGAGTCGTGTCCTCTTTACAGATGAGAGTCGTTTTAGTGCCACAAGCGATTCTCAACGCCAGTTGATTTGGAGAGAGGTCGGGACACGGTTTCATCCCAGTAACATCACGGAAAGAGACCGTTTCGGTGGTCCTGGAGTTGTCGTCTGGGGAGGCATTATGATGAACGGGCGGACTGAGCTCCACGTTTTCGACAGAGGTTCTGTAACTGGAGATCGCTATTGTCAGGAGATGATCCTTCCCCATGTGCGTCTGTTTCGCGGTGCCATTGGATCAGACTTCGTTTTTATGGATGACAATGCACGACCACACAGGACTCGTGCTGTTGAGGAGCTCCTGGAAAGTGAAGATATCACTCGAATGGATTGGCCGGCGTGCTCCCCTGATTTAAATCCGATAGAACATGTGTGGGATGCTTTGGGGAGACGCCTTGCGGCACGATTACATCCTCCTGGGAACACCCGACAACTTAAACAGATGCTGATTGAGGAATGGGCACTCTTACCTCAAGAAGTGTTGGACAATCTGGTGCCGAGTATGGGGAGACGGTGCGAAGCAACCATTGCAGTAAGGGGAGGGCATATCCCATACTAAGGAACATCTGCTTGCTGTTCTTCCTCTTGGACAGACAATCATGTGTAACGATAGTATGAGTTCAATAAATCCTTTTTTTTTTGTTTGATTCCATACTGTATGCATTGTATTCATTTCTGCGCAACTATGCTTTCGTCATTCTTTCAGAACAAAATGCTGTATCTCATTTCTGAATTTCATGTCTCTCAGATGATTTCTCGTGAAGTTATGGCAAAAAACATACCTGTTGCTTAAGTTTTGCACACCAGTGTAGTCATGATATTTTACTTGCTTAGTCTTTTGCTTTTTATTGAAATTACTTTATTGATCAGTTTATAATGATTGGGGTTTTCGAAAATTATCAAATATTTTAAAAACAAAACATTATTATACACTGTCACATTATTATATACTGGAAGACCGAAACTGAACTAATGACTTCAACATCCTATATAAGAGCCTGAAAGCAATATTCTTCTTATATACATGTCGCTATAGTGGATATTTCAGCTCTAAGGGCAAATGTCTTTGCCGTATAAAGTTGGCTGGATCATGCAAAATAAAATCATATTGTCAAGCTTTCATATCAGTTAAAATCTGTAAAGAGTCAGGCCAGTTTCATGTGAAATATTTTCCTACGTATATATGGACCACATCTTTGAAATAAAACACTTTGGCTGTGTGAAAGAGAAAAAGAGAAGAAAGTTGGTCTATTGATTACAGATGTCCCAATTTCACACATTTTAAATAATATTACAGTCACATCTTCTCCAACTAAGCGTTTGGCAGTAACAACAGCTCAGGATATTAGAAATATTGCAAAAAAAAAAAAAAAACATGGAGACACCATTAGAATTGAAAATGATGTTCTTTCTATGGAAGCATGGATATATGAAAGGTTGGCATTCGATCAGAATCCAATATTAATTTATAAATAACCAGGGAAAGGCAACTCTGAATTTTCTGATTTAGAAAAAGAGGATTTTATCTTGGGCTTTATGAATGAAGCCCAGGAGGAATTGCTTAAAATGTATGGAAATGAAGTGTTGGGCATTACCCATGGCATCAATAAATACAACATACAACTGACCAGCCTGCTAATTAAAGATGATAATTGGGAAGGCTTTCCTGTTGCTTTTTTGTGGAGCAACAGGTAACATGAAACAGTTTTTAAATATTTTTTCAAAAAGTAAAAGCTCGGGTTGGGGACATAAAAGTTAATGCGTTTATATCTGATGATTATAAAGCTTTCTTTAATACTTGGCGTGCTATTTTCAGTAAATCTAAATTCTATGTTTTGTGTTACTGCCAAATACCAAGAACATTAAAAGAAAGAGTATCTGGAGCAACTAAAAAAATGACTTTCTGACATCTGGAGCAAATAAAATAGTAGATAAAAAAAATCCCTGAAATTTTAAATGAATTATACGAGCTGATTAACGAAACTCATGAAGCCACATTCAAAACTTTATTCAATATATTTCTATCTAAAATCCTTTCAGATGCCGCCACATATAAATTTGGATGTTAATTCATTAAAAATTACTGTAACCGAACAGAGCAATGGGCAGCTTGTTATCGTATGAGTGCCAAAATCAATACCACTATGGCTGTGGAAAGATGGCACAAAGACTTGAAATACAATAGTGATCTGCAAGGAAAATGTGGTGGACGATTAGATAAACCTATACATGAGTTTATTAAAAATTTAAGGTTCAAATTATCAAATAGATTTACCTCTCTTCAAAGAGAAAATCTAACAAAAAAATGTGTGTAATTAGAAAAACACATAAAATTGCTGATGGACTGAAAAAACATTTTCCAAACATTTGTTCAGTCAGAAAATGAATAACCATATTATCATTTGAAGTGTGGGAAACCTATAAAATTAAAGTAAAAAATCTTGATTCAGAACATAATTGCAATTTGGCTTGCAATATACGACTTCGTAAAATTACATGCACATGCCCAAATTATGCTATAAAATATAACATGTGTAAACATATTCATGCATTTTGCTTAAAAGAAAAGCAGTTTTCTAATCTGCAACAAAATGGAATTTCTAATTCTCCCTGTGCTGAAAAAGGAATTAAAGAAAAGCAAGCAATCATCAAAGAAAAGCCTCAACATAAAACATTAGAAAATTTAAAATCCAGTGTAACATCTTTAGTGATGAGCTTTATTCCGAAATTCAGGAACATTCTGAAGAGCAGTGTAAGGAATTTATGAAAGGTTTATCAATATTGAAACATAAATGTGAAATCATAAAAGCTGCAGAAAATTCAGAAAAAAGTCTTCCCCCGGTGGCTTCTACTTCTAGTAGTTTAAAGAAAAGTACACTCCAAAGAACATTTCCTTTGAAAAAGAAGAAAAAAAAAAAGTCTGTGGTGAAATTGCAGGCAAACTACAAGCAAGCTAATATCTTAAGCAATATCATTTTATCAAAATCTGAGGTAGCAAGAGCTAATACGGCCTCAGAGCATGCATATTTTTAAAATTTGTGATTTTACAACTTTGTCTTCTTTCCAAGTCAAAAAGAAAAGTCGATCTTTAAATATTACATTAAGGGTTATTATATATTTTTTATTCAAGTCTTCACAGTTTATTGTGTATACTTGTAGTTTCTCGGACTGTGCTGTGAACACTGCTTCAAGGTTTCTCAATTTTAATGTGCATACCTCTAGCTTCTGTTCCTTTAACACTGCTTCAAGTATTTGTAATTTAACATGTATATTTTCTAGCTTTTTCATGAGAATCTGCTTTTGGGGTTGTAAACTTTCAAGCTTTTTAGGACTTCTATGATTTAAAACCCATCTTCATTTAATGTGTTCAGATTTATACAATATCAACTAGTATTTAAACTCCTCTAGCTAGAACTATCTCAATGAGTTCAATGAACTCATTTCTGATAGTCAAGGGGGAAATATATATGACCACTATCTGTCATTTTGTTCCGCTGTAAACAAATTATTATCTGTTTCTTGAACGCTTTTATTATACTAAATATTTCATTTGAGTTTCTAAGTAGCAGATGCTTTTGGGACGTGTAGTACAGAATATCATTTTTTATTCAGTTTTCCATGGTAGTACATTTTTTTTATTCATCATTGTGTATAGAAAACATTGGAAAGAGTAATATTTAATTTCAATTTTGTGAACTTACTCTAAAAAGAGTGTTGCAAAAATTTAACACTTTTTTAAGTACCTTAACCATAAAAATGAAGCAAATTTGTGTTTCTAGGCATAGATTTTTGCCTGTTTTGTAATAATGCACAGTTTTTATTGAAAGATATATATACTTCTTAGTTTTAAATATGCATTTAAAAAATATTTATATCTGTATTTTTACAACGTGTTCTGTTGTAAAATAAGAGATATTTTGATTTATAAAAAATTAAGTCAACTTTTATAAGATTAGTAATTAAAAAAACTCTGAATTCTCCAATTTTTCTTAAAGTTAACAAATCATGTAATTTGGATTGTGATGACACTTTTGTAAAAATATAACATTTTTAACGGAACAGAAAAATATAACAGAATTTATTAATAAAAAAAGTAATATTAATGTTCTATCAAAAATCAGAAGATTAATTTTTAAATAGATTAATATTTTATCTTGTATTTAAAATGTATTGAGAAACTTTATATATATATATGCGTAATCATTTTATTAATGATGATTTTTTAATTGCAAATGGATTCAAATCATTTGAATAACAAATAATAAAAAAAAAAATCTTAAGCAAAAAAAAAAAAAATTCTCATACTTTAATTGTAATATTTTAATATGATAGGATTTTTTTAATGTTAAATTCTAATTTTATTCACAATATTAAATGTGCCAATTGCTTCTATAATCATTTTTTAGATCATAAAAGGGTTTATTAGACTGATAAAGGATTAAAAATGGTACTATCATTTTGGCCAAAGAAAAATTTATTTTATCACTTGTCAAGTTATCTTTAACAGCCTGTAATATGACAATGGAAACTTCCCCCATTCAACATTATGGGCATGATTTTTGGTATCATCCCAAATTTCTAATGATGTTTCAACTAATAGCATGTTTTTTATATTTTTTAAGAAACCTTTTTCTAAAATTAAACATTTTCACTTATCATATTTATTCACTTATCATAACAGTATGCATATTTATAAAGATATAAAAAATTATTAATTGAAGAAATATTGTTAATTTAATATTATTTCATATACGTTTACAAAATTCATTTAGTAACAAATATGAAATGTGAAATCTAATTGCATAGTTTGCCAAGTTTTTAAAAAAATTACCTATTTCTTCAATGGAGCACTAAATTTACATAAATTATACAGATTTTTTTTCTAAGAAATAAATCAAATTTTATAAAAGAATTTTGATTGAAATTCAATATATAAAAACATTTATTTGAAAAAACACTCTACAATACTATTACATTGCTACATGAAGCAAAATTAAAAAACTATATCATGGAACAATATGATCTTCAAATAAAAGTACACCAATTATTTATGAGTTTCAAAAATTGTAAACTTTTATCCTAAAACATTAGATGTTAAAAAGAATCAAGATATTTAGAGTACTTAAGAAAAATTATCTTCTGAGGATATTAATAATAGGAATATAATGAAAATATTAGATAAAAAATATTAGAAAAAATAAAATTTGCTCTTTAAAAATAAATAACACATCAAATTTATTTTGTACTACATTAAGAATTTAACAACTATTCTTAAAATTAACAGCTATAATAACACTAAAATACTCATTTTGAATGCACAAGACTAGAAGCAATACATTTAAGACTAGCTCATTAGAATAACAAATAGTTTTCGGTTTAAAAATCGAAATTTTCTTAAATATAATTTTGAATTTTTACTATTAAAAATGAATTTAGTTAGCTTTGCATAAAAAATAGCACCTCATTCAGGAACCAGGACAGAGTGAACATAAAAGAGAATCATTGATTTGATAGAATAAATCGAAAAACTAATAATAGTGCATTTCTTACTATTCACTCTTTTCATTGTACTACTAATATACATTTTTTATACTCCAAGACAGATAAACTTAATAGTAATAAGTACCATAACTATTACTATCAAGTATCCTAACTATAACTGTAAAAGCAATAAGTACCATAACTATTTTCATTCAGTAAAAAAAAGTCTTCAACTGATTCTGCTATATTCTGAAAGGGGGGGGGGGAGAGAATAAATAAAATCTTGCACATTTGAAATTCTTTGTAATAAAAGTTCATTTTCAAAGTAATTTACTTGTTCAAAGCGCCGCTTAATTTCACAGAAAGGGAGAAAAGCAGTTATTTCATCAACTCAGAAGGCAATATCTGGCAGATTATCTCTTGATGCCAACTGTTATAATTTATTTAGAAATAAGATTTTGATTTACAATTCTCTTTCTTTTTTTATTATCTTAACAACTTCTGAATATAAGAAACTGAAAGAAATTAAAATATTTTAAAATATTATGAATGAGATAAAATGCAAAATTTTAAAAGGGGTAAAAGAAAAGGCCTATATTATTTATTTCCTATAATTTTAAATTGTTTCTGCAGCATTAAAATAGGCCCAACAAATTTTCTGTAACAACACTTACTGGAAAAATAAATAAAATTAATCTGCTCTTGTGTCATTGAACAAAATTAACATGCTTGTGATTTTTTTTTTTTTTTCCCAATTTGTTGAAATTCTTCAGCATCTGACAATCAAATCTTCTAATAAAAAAACAACCTACGCATTAGTAAAAAAACAACTCGGAAAATCTTTCAGTTAAAAAACTTTTTCATCAAAATTTCCTACTTCATATAGAACAACTACACAGAAAACTGAGAGCTAACGTTACAAAATATTTATTAAACGTTACAAAATATTTATAAATTCTTCATAATAATGCGTATTACAATTTTCCAGGTAAACTCTCAATAAATAAATATCTGAGATATGCATTCATTTTGAATAGAAAGATGAATTACAATATAATAACAATACAAAATTTAAGAAAATGTATTTTCAATACAATGATGATGAATAAAAATATATACATTTGAACGATGATATACACGATACAGAATATATACATTTGGACAATACATAACAGATGACGACTATGTAGCTCGTTGGATGTTTTAAAAATGTTTTATATAATACAAAGGAATACATCCAAAAGTACTTCTCAGTTAAAGACAGATTTTTAACGCACATTTTTAGCTATTATCTTTAACTGCTCTAACATAGTAACAGTGAAAGCATCACCTTCATAGTCAATATTCTGTAGGATATGCATATTATTACTATGGACACATTTTTCATCACATTTTGCATTGTCTTTAAATTCAAAATTTTTCTTATTCTTACCTTTTTCTACACTTGCATAGTTACTGCAAGCATGACATTGTTTAATTTTTCTGGACCTCTTATGACCTGAATCAACTCTTCTAACTTCTGTTTTCAAATAATCTATTTGTTCTGCTTCTCGTTTAAGTACTGATTTAGAATAAGTTTTTTCTTCTTTTACAACAACAGTCTTTGTTAATTCTTCTACAAAATTATTCTTTCCTGAGACATCATTTGAAATTTCACAGTTTTCCATTTTTGTAAGAAGCACAAAAGGCATTTTTGAAGGCAAATTCTTCACTTGTAGCTGTTCTTGAGTAAATGGAGTATGAACAGCCAATGTTGAAGTTTCAATTGATTTCTCAGCACCATGATCTGGCAGATTTTTATCCAAATTTGCAACAGCGTTTTCAGAAAAATTTTCATTTTCAAGTTCGCATTCTTCGACGGCAGTATCGTCAGATTTTGATACAAACTTTTTAATCAATTTTTTAGGACATGTAGATAGAACCGATGATTTTTCACAGGATTCATCTTCATTTTGAACACAATCTTCTGCTTCATTAATAGGCTCCCACATATTAAGATTGTCTGATTCTTCCATCAAAACATTATTATCCTGAGATGTAACAGGATTTTCTTCTATTTCAAAAGCAATTTGATCTTTTCCTAGTACATTTTCTGCAAATTCTTCATCATCTGAAAGATCAATGACAGGAATACATGATGAGTTTGTATCATCTAAATCCACTCTATTGATATTAGCAGTATCTGCAGAAACATTGAGTGTCGTCCCCTTATTATCTAGGGCTTCATACATGACAAGGTAAAGACCTGGAAGTTCAATCTTTGGTCGTTTCCCAGTAAAACTCAAAAAATTACTTTCCAAATCATTGCATTGAAGCCAACTATCAGAGACAACATCTCTTATCCAAGTCACAAAGTGATCAATAATATGGCCTTTTTTTAATGTTATAAAGCCAGATAACTTATATTTACGATTGTCAGCCATTAAGTCCAATTTTTCGAGACAGCCTTCTCCAGCTCCATTTTCAAAATGAAAAATTAAACACTGAGGCAAGGTTTTATATTTGATTTCCAACTCTTGATCCTGTGATTCACACTTAGGACACTTATACATACAGACGGGAGAATCTGCGTTGAATGCCCTAATTTTTGACAATGTGATAATTGTTTTTTCCAAATTTTTCACGTGAGTGTGTGCGCACTTTTGGCACTTTCCAATACAAAAATATTCCACAAGGAACAAGTTTTTTACTTCTTTGTTCTCATTAATTAAGTTCAGAAGAGAACAAAATGCTGAATCTGGCAGTCCTTCCTTACACTTCATGATGGGCTCCAAATATTGTAATACAATATCCTGGATTTTTTTGAGCAAGTCTTTTGCTTCTTGCTGTCTTTTTTCACCAGAATTGGAGTAATTATTATAAGCAAAAATGGCTCTTTCATAGCCCTTCACAATTGTAGCAATTATTGAACAATTGCTATTTATGGAACATTGGACAGTTTTATTGTGTGCTATTAAAGACATTGATGAATTCAGCCAGCAAAGATTGGCATTATTTGCCCAAATAATATATATTTTTTTCAAGGATTTATCTTCCTTTGAACTCCATTCACTATTACTTTCATTATCTATCAAGTCTGACTGCTTAATAGCATTTTTTCTAGTTAATATTTCAGATCCTTGTAAATTTTGACTCATTGCCTGTATTAAAGGCAATGAGCCAGAAGGATTCAGCTGCATCTTGATGTACTCCTTGTAGGTGTGATTGAGAAGATATTTTCTTTCAGGGGTAGCAACAAATATAGTAATTTCTAAAAAAGAAAAGAAAAAGACATTTTTTTGTAAAATTTTTTTTAAAAAAATCTATATCTATCATCTTTATTATCAAATTTACTGCTGATTTAAGAATTAACAAAAGAAATGGTATCATGAAACATCAATTTGATGGTAGAGTGTTCAGGACAATTTGATATCTAAATAAAAATCGCAATAAAATTGTAAAGAAACAATATTATCTATTAAATTAAATATATACAAGAAGAAACATGGAAATGAAAAATCAATATCAATTTCTTTTAATTTTGATTACTATAATTTTTTGAATTTAATAACTCATAAAATGACCTTGGCACAAGCAGGGGAAAAACTAATTTTATCCCTAAAAAAACAATATAGTATGTAATAAAAAATTAATTAAAATTTGGATAAGAATGAAACAATAAATACAAATAATTTTGAGAGTATTTTTTATGTCACATTTCATGTTTTTATAATTGTAGTCTAAAGATAGAAGACATTAAAAGATATTTTATTAATTATTCAGATTAGCAATTTCAAGGAAACTTTCCTCTTCAAATAATTTTGAAGACATATATTTATCCATGACTAGAATTCACATCAAAGTGCTCTCTGTAATAAAGCTAAAGACAAAAGTGTGCACATGCATTCACAGCTTTTAAACTATCAAAAATAGAGAAAATTCTGTATAAAAACTACTACTCAGGAATCATTATAGATTCCTATTATCCCTGTCAAAAGGGAATAGGAATACCAAGGAATATTGCATAGATAAATGTGAAATGTTTTTTCTATTTAGCTACTCAGATTTTAGGCCTTTAACTGCAAAGGGTATATATATTCAGAGTTGCCACTCAAATCTAGAAAAAGAAATCTCTTTTTTTCCCTGTACGTATATTCAAGATATGAGGAAATGCAAAAATAGCACTCATGTGCTAGTTATAATGCAGTATGACTCTAAGGAGTGGGAAAAGCAAGGAAATGAAGCAACAATTTAACATTATTTCAAATAATAGCATATTAAAGAATTTTGATATAGAAATACAAATAAAAACAATTTATCATTGTTAATTATCCAGAATTCAGCAAGACAAAATTTATATATTAAGGAGAGACGATATTTTACCTCTCATGCTCTTTAATTGTAAGTCACACAAAATTAAGGACTTCGGTGAAATAAAATACAAAACATTTTTGTTATCGTAATATAAATCATTAAATGATTACTAAAAAAAACATTACAAAGCAAAAATACTTTTTTTTTATATTTATTGATTTTTGCCAGTTCATGTATTTGGGCATCAATTTCAGCAGATTTTTCAACTATCAATTTCATGGAACAAATCCTTAACAAATAAGGTACGACATTTTTGTGCGTCTTAACGTACATTTTTCTTTCAGTGAACATATGTGAAAATATTTCCAATATATGATTGAATACATTAAAGGACGACGCAGCAAGTTTTAATACCCATAAAAATTAAGCTTTAAATGATTGATCTTGAACTAAAAAGTTCGAAATCGAGAATTTATTTTCGGACTTGATATATATCACCTTCTCCTTCATTCCTTTAGATAAAATATTAATTATGACTTTTGAACTGACACGCAATTTTGTTTCCCCTTTTGCGACATGACTAATAAGTGCCGACTTCTCAAATATTATTTAGGCTTATTATTTTCTTACAATGAGAGCAGTACGCATCAAATGGATTTTTAGGACTTTCAGCGAAATCAGGATTGAGTTTTTTATCCGTCCAATTCGAATTAGATACGAATTTCAGCAGCTCATTGTTACCACCGCGATGCGACTGCATATTAAATGCTGCTATTCTTGCCAGAGAAGTGTATTCTAATCTTTCACACAATTACAGAAACCTCGCGTATGCTCATTAGCTGCAATTCGGGAATCTTATGGGAAAAGAACATCTGTCTTACAAATCGAAACTGGACTTTTCTATACAGAAAAAAGGGGGAGAGAGTAGAAAAGATGCGGAAACTCGCATCTTTTCTACTCAATTACGAATGGTATTGCTTCGTTTTTGGAAGCGATGACTACGATCTGTTATTCTTGCAATCTTTAGAGATCGACAATTTTTAGATGGGAAAAAAATTAATTAACTTAAAATTCCCTGTATTTTCCCGGTTTTTCTGAAAGTTTTCAAATTTCTCTGCATTTGCCCGATTTTTAAATTCCCTGTGTTTTCCCGTGGTGTGGCAACTGTTTTAAAATCAACTAATTCAGCTCCAGTGCACGGCCTCCGCCAAACTGGCGATAAACGGTAATTTCTGGCTGTCATAATCGGCATCCGTACTCTACTTTATGGTAACGGTTGTAACCTTTAACCTTAATCTCTATTTTAAATTTCACTAATTTTTGCTGGTTCATACTGTTCTTGCCATTCACTTGGATCAGACGACTTGCTGTTAGCTGCACCATTTCCCACGCGGCCAGGTTGTATTTTTCTATTTTATTCGTTTTTGGATCATTATTTTTCTATTTTTACTGATAGATATGGCATATGTTAATGTAGCAATTAAGGATGTCGTTGAAAAATTTCAAAATGTATTGTAGAATAAAGGGCGTGGATTTAAGATTTCGAAGGTGTCCGACAGTAAAAAGAGGCATATTTTTGGAAATCCTAGTGTTGCTACCAGGTATTTTGCCACAAAGTTGATATATATATGGGTTTTTGAAGGAATCGGGTTTGATTAAAACCCCAAATTGCGCGGTTTGTAATGTTGTAATGCAGGTACGTACAAGAAATGATGTGTCGGATGGTTGTAGCTTTGTTTGTCGGAACAATATTACGAGGGGTGAGTCACGGAAAATGTGTGGGAAACAGGTAAGTTTTACGTATGGCTCTTGGTTTAACAGCAGCAAGTTGACTTTGGAAGAAATATTTTTGCTCACTTTCGAGATTCTGATAGGAACATGGATTGAGGAAATTCAAGAACACTACTTTTTGGTAACAATATCTTATCAAATTGGAGACCGTCAACGAGCTCTCTTTAGGCCGGCGTCATGGCATAGGGGTAGCGCGTCTTAACCGTGATCTGGGCTTCCCGGGTTCGAGTCCTGGTTTGCGCATGGTTGTTCTATCTGTGAGATGTGTAAATGTACCTTCCTGTAAAAAGGGGTTGTGCAAGTGAATGAGTGATGCGTGAGTATTAAAGTCGTACTCTTGGCCCTAGTTGGTGCTACTATAAAAACAAGAGACGTTCCCCCACCGGCTTAAATTGCTGTCTTCGTAACAGCGGGCTTGTCCGTGGCAAGTGCCATAAGAAATAACAAGGCTTTTTTGAGTATGTGGAGAAAAATTCAGAAAAGATTGGAGGTGTGAGAAAAATTGTGGAAGCGGACGAATCGAAATTCGATACGTGAAAGTACAATAGAGGTCATAGAGTTGAGGGTCAGTGGGTTTTGGGTGGTGTTGCGAGACGATCTGGTCGTACGTTTCTTGTTGCTGTCCAAGATAGGACAAGCTGAAACGTTGGTTACTTGTATAAAACAATGGATTGAATCGGATACGGTTATATATTGTGATTACTGGAAAGCATTTGATAGTTTAGGTAAGGAAAGTTACAAGCATTTAAAAATTAACCACAGTTTGCATTTTGTTCAGCCGAAAGATTTAGTTAATGGAGTTCCGGCTGTCCAGACAAATACTTTTGAAAGCCTGTGGAATATTGTAAAAAAGTCCTAGCCGTTATATAATCGTCAAAGTGATTTCCACTTTTATTTGGCAATGTTCCTTTTTGATAGATCTTGTAGAGACAAAAATGTCCATGTTTTTAATAAATTCTTAGAAATTATCAGTGACAATCCTCGGGAGGAGTATTCCATCTGATAAATAAGTGCTATTCTATAAGGGAGGTCAATGTGCAAAGCCGTATTTTTAAAAAAATTATAATACAATGACAAACAAATTATTAAACAGTAAGTTTATGTGTTTTTATAAGGAGCAGCTCACATATACAACTATTAACTTTTATACACTATGTTTCCAAAAAGGAAAAAAAATATTACTGTTTTTATTTCTCATACCGGATTTTAGTATAATACGTACTGGTATTTTAGTGGTAGCATAACGTTAAGAAATCATTTAAAAAAATCGGAGCAAAAAATAATTCGTCATCATTTAACATTAATTTCATAATACTTAATAGAAAAATAAATCATTTCATTCGGATCTTTATCTTAAATATTAAAAAAAAGAGGGGGGTTCAGGGGGAGAGGACAGTGCCACCCTCGATTTGAAAAAACTCTTGTTTCTTAAATCATTTCATTCGGATCTTTTTCTTAAATATTTAAAGAAATGAAGGGAGGGGGTCAGGGGGGTAGCGCCACCCTCTACCTTAAAAAAGTCTCGTGTATTTAGTAAGTCCTAATATTAAGTCTAACATGGTCTGACAAGTTTCAGTCAAGAATCACAACATACTAAACACGCATTATTGGCGACTTCTTGGCGAAACAAAAATGACGCCAATAGGCTGTATGTGTATACTGCTCCTCAGCTACTGATGTTACGATAAAGAAAACATTATTTTCGAAACTAATATGCTTAGTTTTCAAAGAATCGTAATCTCAAAACAAGGGAGGAAAAAGAAAAAAAAAAGCTCGTTAAGGAAATATTAACCTTAAATGAAAACCGATCAGAGCGAAACGTTGCACGACAGTTTTTCAGTAAGCAGAGATTTGCGATAAGGAGCCAAAAACGATATTGTTACTCGAAGATTCACCACAAATCACCTGACTCATGTTGGGTACGCTTGTTTCTTATTGACTCGCTCCTTCCATTTATATCTTAGCTCTATGGTGCAAGCGGAGAATATCTAACTCAAAGAGTATTTTTTAAACAAGTTTGGATGGCTCATTAACCCCCTCCCTCTCGTAGTGTTCGAACTAAGACAGTGCGGATTTTCGAAAGGCCCCTCCAAAGAGTAAAGGTAAGTTTTATTTTGGGTCGGTTGTCCTTCCGAAGGTCACCATCCCTCACACCAATATCTTCGGGGGTCTAGAAGCTATTTTCTTGTTGGGTGTTATTCAGCTTGTCAATCAGACCTTTTAAGCCCGTTCCTTCGATGATTTGGTCAACGCCTTAGACCTCCCCCTCACTAGGAAGCGCTTTCGTCGACATCGGATTCTTTTCTTTCTACATGAGATTCTTAACCATTATAGAAGAAGGGACATTGAAATGTTTTTTTTCTTTCTTTGTTAAGGGTACGGTGGCCCAGGAAATGACCAGAACCTCTGCTTTGGATCTTTAAATTTTAATTAAAAATTAAATGAAATTTTGACATTTATCTTCCAAAATGCTGAATCTTACAAAACAAAACAGCGGGATTAATATCCTCAAATTTCTCTAACAAAGTTATCATCCCCTCCCCGCATAAAATTTTGGACCTTGAGTAATGTCGCGAATGCCTTACATGACATTGAATACAAAATATTCGTCTCTGGCACAAATTTAGTATTTTTATTGAATTTATCAGACCCGAAAATCGAATCTGATGTAAGTCAGTGAATTTTTGCGTTTATAGACTTCTGAAAGTACAGGCCGATACAGTCAATCTCTCGACGGTTCCGATTTCGAATTTGATTGACATCTACACTTTAGATGCTGAATCTGAGTACCAAATTTTATTCACCAACCACTCTTCGCTTTCTGGTTATCGTGTTAAGTTATATTCGGAGTTAGACAGATAAGACTAGAAACCGAGACTATACCAAATTTATAAATTTGGTATAAAGATCAAATACCAAATTTTTCATCTAGCTCAGTGTTTTAGAGTTATTTTTGCCACGGACAAACAGACACAATACCAATACAAATATGTGTGTGTGTTTCTGGAACTCGGGGCGATCTAAAGCTTAGAGATTAATCAAAATCGCGAATTCGAATTTTTTGATGATTTTCATAGGTGAAGATTGTTTTGATGTTAGGGGAAACTCAAATTAAAAGTATGACTAAAAACTAAATCCATAGAAAAACGCAGTTAACTACGTAAAAAGTAAATTAACAAGTAAGTAAACAAGAAAAAAAAATTGGGTAAAAAAAATCTAGCGAAACAATGAAATCACACCACATTTTATTACAATAAAAGAAAGTTTTATATCGTAAGAATTAAAATAGATTTTGCCTCATGTTTTTAACATAAGAGCAACATTATAATTACAAATCTGATGGATCAATGAAATTCTCACTGTCCGTCTTGTGAGAAGCACGGATGGCCTCTGCTTCTGACTTCAGTAAACGACTGATTTTCTCTGGTTGCCAACGGTGTTTCATTCTACTTGTGAAAAAAGACAAGCGAATTGGTGACTAAATAACAATTACAAAATAAATTTCCCTGCCTTTTCCGATATCTCAGAATTCAATTATCATACCCGTGTTTGCTGTTTATCGGTAGGCTGGCCACTCTGCCAAAGAAACAGGCTACATAGAAAAAAAAAAAAAAAAAAACCTTCCTTCAAGAATTTGACATTTTTATAAGCAGCTCACACAATGTATTCAACTAAAAGATAAAGATCTGGTAAACATTCGAGAGGATCATCATTATACCCTTCCCTCACATAAGGTAAATTAGGTTCTATGGTATTTGAGCTCGATAAATTTCCCCCTTTCTGCTCAAGTGTCAAGAAAGGCTACCACATTATAAACTTTATCTTTGCATGTAAGATTTGGTGATTTTACAATGTACGCCAAATGGTAATCATCAACTCGCTATGAATGAGAAAGATACTCCTTGTCTCTGATAACGAAACGAAACTTCCTTGAGAAAAATGCTGATGACCCTTACCACGTTTCAAACGAGTGTTGAATATAATAAATATAAAGTGTGAGAAATTTGCTTTAAAAATGTATTTATTAAAAGGAATACGTTTATAATTTTCCCACACGGAAGACATTTATAAAAATTATAATTCTGATGTGCGTAATACAAATTTAATCTAATAAAATGAATTATCGTATAAAATGAATTATCAGTTGCACTATCGTCTTTATAAAGAAGGGAAGAGAAACTTGGGGAACTGAACATTTAAACCATCTCAGAGACTTACTGGAATACTCAGCAAGAAAAGCATTGTTTTTGTTGCAATGCAAAATCAAAACTTTTTTTTTTCTGAAAAATGTTATTTGGAGAGACGAATGTTGCTTTAATCTAGATAGAAACATTAATTTGCAAAAATTTCACGTTTGGAAAAGTGAAGACAATTCTTCGTGCAAGAAATTCATCATCACTTGCAGTTAGTTTTCTGTTCATATGTTACAACTACCGTTTTTAGAAGTCCTTGAGTTGGTCTCATTTTCTACAAAAGTATATTGCATGGTAACGATAGATTCAGTTAATTTTTATTGGGATTATATCTGAACTAAGAAATGAATTAACTTTATCTATGGATATTTGATAAATCTTTGCTGACTAACTCAAAAAGCCAGTCCTCATGTCACATGAACTCAATCACATATGCTCAAGCAATATTAAGTTAATGTAATTCTGCATAGGTGCTGAAGGTGTTAATTCGGAACCAATTTTTAAGCACTTTAATTAATAGAATATCATTCTATTTTTTAAAAAAATGTAATGAAAGTTAATAAATGTTATATGTTTTATCAAAGGAAAGATAGAATTTCAACCGCTTGAAATTAAGCATGTTATATCCTTTGAGAGTAAATTTTATTGACCACAGTTTAGTACATATTATAGTATAATTTTATTCAAATACTTTAAAAATAAGGTTAGGTTTTTTTGGGGGGGGGGAGGGGAGGTCCTCCAAAAAGGGCTTAAATTGGAATTAAAATTATTTCCTGAATTTGAAGAGGTCTATCGTAGCTCGTAGAAAGCAGTTATAAACATTATCATTAATTGAAATTGGAAAAGACTAAAGCAAAAAGATGATAATTAATATAAAAAGCCATCAATCAATAGAAAAATTAAGGCTGTATTCTTTTATCTTGAGGAACAAACGAATAAAAAAGGAAATGATATCGTTCATAAAATATCAAACTTGAGTTCAGATTTTATATGCTGACATGAACTTGAAAATCAAAACCTATTTTCCATTATTGAGCTTAAAAAAATTAGTGATGTCATTTGTGGAATCATTTTCTTTAATTGATCCGATGAAACAATTTTAATAGGCTATATTTTTTTCTACATTAAAGCGTATTTCTCAGAGTGTTTATTACATTTAAAAAAGTAAATAAACTACAAAAAATTACTGTTTTTCCTTTATTGAAATTATTTTTCTGTCAGATTTCATTAAAAACTATTTTGGTGATTCAAATATGACAAACTTCCCTTATTTCTACTATTTTGGAAATACTCCTATTAAAGTAAGCAATATCAAACTAATTTTTTTTCTTAACCAATAAATATAATTACGAAGGAAACAAAATCTATAAAATGATGTGGAACGCACTAATCATTCTATTTACTGGCCAATTACATTAGATTTTTTTTGTTATTGTTAATTGATATAGTTGTATCACTAAAACCTGAGTTTGAAGTCAAAACTTATGTCTTGTAGCCTAAAAATTCAATTCCCTGTGTATTAGATAGCCTATTCTATCCAAGATATAGTATTCAAATTTCGTATGTGAAAATGTCCTCTTTAGGCATCTATTTTCTTTATCTCTTTTGTAAAATATAATTATTTATCAGATATCCTATTCTATCCAAGATATAGTATTCAAATTTCGTATGTACTTCTTACTTCTTTTTAAATGCATTTAATTCCACTATTTATTTTTCTGATAAAAACAGTCTTACTTTTCCATTAATAATAGAATTAATTATCATTTATTTCAAAATATATTAATAACATAAATGAATGTACAAGATCTCATAAATGAAAGATCAAATAAAATTTTTACAAAAATTATCACCATTCCATTATCACCAATTAGCCTGACCGGAAATGCAGCTATGGAAAACTAAAAACCGTCACTTGCGCCAAGTTTTCTGGCCAAAGGTCCAAATCCCAGTAAACCTACGATGCAACAGGGGTAGGGAATAATTTATCGGGCGCAAATGCTCCATTCCCGTAAATTATGCCCCCTCCCCAACCGGGTGTCTAATGTTATTCTAGTTAACAGCCCATTAAGGGTTACACGTACACTCACCTGGTGTAATTAAAATAAATTCTTCCTCATCAAAAATATTAAAAAAAAATAAACAAATTCGAATATTTTCTGAGTCACAACAAGTTTGGCACAGTCCATTTTTTGTACAGTCCACTCCAGTAATTCAATATGCATACATGTCTATTGTTAAAGAAAGAAAAAGAGTAAAAGGGTTATTCTAACATCCATTGATATCCTTGCAGTGTCGAAATAATCCAGAGGCAAGGGGGTGTACACGGCACCACGAAGGTATAGGAGGGATTTATAGCACTTTTAAGGAAAATATGAGAAGATATGCCCTGGACGCTATCTTGCTACGTCCCGGCACCCCTGATTCTTTGTCACCCTACATTTTTTCTTCGAATTCTTCCATTTCATCTGTTTTCCTGCTTGATAAAGTAAACAATGCCTTAGGATTAAGCTTCCGATTTACTGCATTCAACGTTTGAGAAAACAGAAAAGTGTTTCTTTGTTTTTCTTGAAAGGACTCTTAAAGTAATTAAAAATGATTTCCAAATTTAAGCACTTCTCATGGACCTTGGGACGATCATGTCAGACAAATACACAGAACAATTCACTAGACTCAACAAACATTCGAAGGAAATATCTGCTCCTGGCAAACAGGAAAGGTATAATCTTTCTAGGTGACAATGCCGCATCAGACATTGAATAACAAACACTCAGAAAACTGCAAGCATTGAAATAAGATATTTTTCAACACCCACTATATTCTCCAATTCTTGCGTCATCTGATTATCAACAGTTTCAGTCTCTACAGAGCAGCTTAAGTGGTAAACAAGTAAAATCCGAGGAAAATATACAAAAGAACTGCACCATCTTTTTACAATGAAAGACAAGATCAAATTTCAAAAATAAAAATGGCAAACGTGTAGAACCGAGAAAATCTTTCATGCAGAATAATGGAGATTAGATCCTTGACTAGAAAATTGTCGACATTGATGTTGGAGTCTAACATGACAAAAAAAAAAAAATGTGCATTCGATTTTTGTGCATGCAGCAGCAAATAAGATTCAACATCTTGACATTTAAAATCAAATTTCCTCCTGCGCTAAATCTCTATAACTTAGCAATCTAGATCATTTTTTTGCAGCCTTATAAAGCATTCCAAAAGAGCTACCACATTTGATTAGTTATCACCAAACTGACGATAGAACAGCTCTATTTTCTAATTGATTTTTCTGATTAAATTTTTTAAGAGAAAAAAAAACACAGCATGATTATAACATAAAAAAATTCTCTAACTGCCTTTTACTTCTGAAAATCAATAGAAATTATTTTTTTTAATGTTTCAAAAATTTAATAAAAATCTGCTTTTTAAGAAGCTACAGGCAAAAATATATAAAATTTTCATGCTTTTCTTTAATTTAAAAAAAATAAAGAAAAACGTGATTGTATATTTTAGAGAAATGAAATGAATTAACAATTCCCAGTTTTCATAAATAATGAAATCAAATTCACAAAATCGAAGACCCCAGCTCTGTAGTTAGAAACAAAATGAAAATAAAAAATGCCAGTAGAAATGCCAATATATATATATATATATTCTTCTTTTGAAGTCAGTACAGGACAACACATCGCATTACCTCAAAATTTAACAATGCTCGCAAAATAAAGAGGTTTATTCAATAAATCGCTTTTAAATTTAAATGAAAGCATTTTTTTTAAAAATTACGACGTTAATAGCGTTTATATTCACGGCTCAATGATGCAATGATATTGTTTTGAATTACAATACAATAAAAACGATTGTTAGAAATACAAGTATTATTACAAGCAGAAAGTTAGTAGCAGTTAGTTAAAGTTGCAAGCAGCAAGCTAGTATTACAAGCAGAAAGCCAAATCATGCATATTATTTAACATTTAGTCTTTTTTAGTCTAATGCAAAATTAATAAGGCAGTGTAATTTAGAATTCAATTTTTCTATACATCCTCCAGCTCCTCTATACATATATATCATAACTGTCAATGATTTTAAAAGAATGTAGAAGATGGCATTAATGTACTCTTTTCCTAAAGCATATTTTCATTCATTTCTCCTTTTAAAAGCTAATTATATCAACACATTTATAAACATTTTTGAAAGAATATTTGCAAATAATTATATTAAGAGTTAAATGTAACAGTTGACCAAGATTTATTTTTATTCACTTCTCATTGAGCTAATTTATGTCAATTTTCTTTAATAGATGTTTTCAGCATCAGATAGATTTCTGGAAACAGTTTTAATATATTTGTTGTTAAATATATATTATATCACATTTTTAAGCTTAACTTATCTTACAAGTTCTTAATGTATGTTAATTTTTTTATAACATCTTTTTGACATTCAGCATGAAAGTATTTAACTATATCTTCCACTGATACACTGCTCACAATTTTCTGAACACTTCTATATAGTCCTATAATATATCAACAAAATCATGAGTTGTCAAGAATAGAAATCAACTACATATATTTAATTAATCCACAGTAACATCTTTAAAAAAAGAAGGAAGAAAATATTTTAAGATTTTGTCATATCAATTATTTTTATTACATTTAATTTAAAGATGATTGAACGAATAAAAAAGTGTAGATGAAACAATCAAGAAAAAACGAAGTAATATGAATATAGTTAAAATTGTCAAAAAAAAAAAAAAACATAAAACAAGAATAAAAAAAAATAATGTTTTAAAACATAATATTGCAATACAAATATGTATTATTCAATTAACAAAGGTATAAAGATATTTTGACTAAGTGTGATAATTTATGATAGATATGTATATGATTAAATGCGTAATGAAAAATAATTTTTTATCTACTAAACACATCCAACATAAAAAAAATGTAATCCCATTTACAGATAATGAAACAATGACAATAGTGTGAAAGTGTTTTTAAATTCTAATCCTCTTTCCTTAATTTTTTTTTAAAAAACTAGTACTTAAAATAATAATATATAATGAAGAACGCAATTTATAACTCTAAAAAATGCTTTTATCATCAATTTTGAAATAGAAGAATATTTAATAAATTATCAATTAGGCAGAAGCAATTTCTAGTTCAGCCATATGCTAATATGAATACTGGATATCTCTAAATCTACATATGAAGCTCATTCTAGCATCCATTTGATAACTTCAGGAATGCAACAAAAAGTGAAAATCATAACTAATTAATGCTTAATCAAATGAAATTTGTTACATCAAGTTATTTATCAGTCAGTAAAAAAAACAGTTTACTTCTCGGTTCTGATATTTCAGATTGAAAAATATATCTGAACAGAATTGTTTCATTTGGTTAAAAATGACCTCCAAAATTAAAAATACTCATGTTGTATTTTTATACACTACTTTCAAATACTTTTTAATTTACTTCAAGATAAAATACCATGTAAAGCCAATGAAAATAAAAGTTGAATTCCAATTTTGCCACTAAGCACCATTGAGCAGATATCTATATTATACTACAATTTTTGCAAGTTGCTAGAGCATACTTTTTTTTTTATAAATGATATTGCTCATCTATTCAAAACAATAAAATAAGTAAACCTTTACGGATGTGAGAATTGTGCCATAATACACTGTGTGCATGGTAAAATTATATTTCACAAAATTAACATGTAACACATTAAAAACAGTTTAAATTTAAAAAAATATGTATAATTTAAACAAACCTAAATAATATTGCAATTAAAAGGTAAATTTGAAATAAATATTAACTGGGAGAATTTTTATTACTCCATTTTAAGAAATTAGAATTAATGATACCATTATTTATTATATTTTTTCAAGAAGTTGATGATTTTTGTTTATAACAATTCCTAGCATAATTTAAAAGGTTTCATGGTAAGAAGTAATATTATTTTAAAGTGACCCTTTTTCTTTCATTAGGAGCAATCTCCACTGAAAAATCAGAAAATTCCTAAAGCAGCTTTAACAATTTATTTAAACTTTTACAAGTCAAGGACAAAAGCTAATCAGCCTACACTAGGCCATTCACATAAATATGAATGACCAGAACACCCCAACAGTATTGACAGGAACTATAATTAAGTCTTAAGACCCAGGACCTGCCATGCTTCAACCTTTCCAATAGGAGATACATCCCATCATTATTAAGGTAACTCACCTCATAACATTTCTCTACCCAGCAGAGCAACAAGAACCAAACACCATGCAAGAAGCTTCTCATTCCCATTTTTTGAGGTTCCCCCCAGGGGATCTTCTTATAAGTTAAAGGTGCCTTGCCTTCTTAGGAAACACTGTTTTTATCAACAGTTGATCTCAGAAGATCATATAATTCTTTACATGGCATCTAAGGTATGGCATTATTATTTTTTTAGCCTCTCAATCTGTTTCACTTTAAAAAATAGTGCACTAATAATCTGTTCCTATGGTGTCAGAACCACAAGAGTGGCATTTGGAACACCTACAACCTCTTTTCCTGTCAATCACTATATCATTACATTTTCTCATTATTGCTTTTTCTAAAAAATCAAGGAAAAATATTATTTTTTTTACACCAATGTGTCAATAGGATTATATATGAACATTCATCATTGCAACATTATCAAACAAAATTATAAGCTTTAAAAAAATAACTTAATATCTGTGGACCTAGATGTTATAATAATGCAAATAAGCAAATTCTGGGGGGGGGGGAGATAGAAAAATCAACAACAAAAAAAAATGCTCAGGAATAATTTTTATTTACAGCAATAGCCTATTTGTATAAATGTGACTTAATAAATAGTAGATTTCTGTAATTACAAGTCTGCTTGTAATTTGCTTTACACAAAAGAAAAGTAATTTTTGTGTATGCGTGTGTGTTAAAGTACTTTTTTTATTTCAAGCTGCAGTTTTCCAAACAAAATGTGTTGCTTAACAAGCCCAAATAATTAACAGTTTACTGAACAAGTTTTGTTTTTATTCTTCATTAAATTATTGAATCATTACATGGAATATTTTATATTCACTGTTCTTTTATTAAATTAAAAGTTCTTTCAACTGAAATATGTCAGTTTGCTTCATTATGAACTCATTAATTTTTTTATTTACTAATACTTTTGATTTTTACATAATGCATAAAGAAGGATATTCCTTTTCTATAATTATTTGCCATTAAATCCAAAATCTACAATTGCACAATTACAATTAAAATTTTACAAAAAATTTCAAAATAAAAAAAATCTTAACATTCCAATAAGTATTTTGTAGGTTATCATTAATAAAAATATGTTTAGCTTTTCAATTTACCACCAAAGGCCACCATTACTTTTAGTGATAAATTTTCAATAAAACCATAATTATACCAGAAAATAAATTAAAAACAAGAGAATAAAAATAGAGCATATGATTATAGTATTAATAATACACAAAGTAATTGATTAATTTTTGTACCATCTATATAGATTCCTCAATAAACATACTCAAGAATTTTAAAATTATTAACAAAACTTTTCATACCATAAGACAGCATTCTTACATAAATAAACAGTTAATAAATCACAGGGAATAATTCCTTATTATCACAAAAAAATCAGGATAAAAATCTGAATTCTAAAATAAGCAAACATCTGGAAACATAAATAAGAAATTCGTAAGAAAAAGAATAAGTGGTTCTCTTCAGAGAAACTCATTTTGAAAAGTTGAGTTATGAATGATTACTTAATATAATGTAATATATAATAGGAATGGAAATGTATTCAGAGAAAATTCTATTCATTCAAGAAAACTTTACTTTTACTCATTAATGATGAAGTGCATACAGAAAATGGTCATTGTTAATGAATCAGAATACAATAAAAATGTAATAAATCATAAAATTACTATTAAACCTGTTATTATCCATGTTATTATAAGGCAATAATTTAATGCTTGATTTAATGGTAAAAGTTCACAATTTGGGTGCCTTTTGATTTTTTGACGCCAATATCGGCGCCAAGGAGATTTTCAGTCAGTAACCCAACAGTAAAGTCAATGAAAACAAAACATTATGGAAACCAGAAGTAGTGCTTCATTGCTGAAATTTGTCAGCAATCGAAGGGGCACCCAAATCTACACTAGAACCGATTTAATAATCTATTGATTATTGTTCTTGATATTAATACATAGTTTCTCATCAAGCAAAGCATACTCGTGCAATATTACAAACACTCGCCCATTTTTAAACTTTAAATTTAGTCAAATAAATTTTATTTGTTAATGTTAGAAAATGAATGAGAGAGAAAAAAAATCTGCAGCTTAAAATTTTAGGTTTCCATTATCAAACCAAATTTATTTAAAAATACAACCTAAAATTTTTAAACGTGATGTAACACTAAAATAAGTTAAGTATATTTAAGTTGCACAAACCTGTTTTACAGTTTTCACGGCTAAATAAAAAATCAGCTGCTGTCACTTCAGCTTGTAAACACAAGATTATTATCTTGCCGGTAAAATGGAGAAAGGACGCTAAGATACAGATCGATATAGATATAAAAAAATGTTGTTGAAGTTGAGGAGTTTTTCTACTGCCTAATGCTAAGAAATAAAAGAGGTTTGGCCAGAAATATTGGTGGTATATAGAGATGCATACTCCACGATTATTTGAATAAGAAATAATTTTGCTATTGTTATTTTTAAATATATGTTCCAAATATCTGTTATTCCAATCATATTATTAATTAAAATTATTACTTAGTATTAAATATAAAATTTATCAATTGTAATTAATACTTAATTTACTAATTTAAGTAACGTGTGCTTCAATTAATTTATCCATTTCAGCTTACTTCCTAAATTTGATTTTTTTTCAAGACTATTTATTTAATTTCTTTATTGGAGTAAACAATTTTCTGAAAAATTTGAATGGGGTCAATTCATGGTCACGTGTCAGATGCCAAACAAACCGTTTCTATTCAATTTTCAACCGTTCTGCACATATCGGGATGTCTGCCGATAACGTTGATGAAAGCATTGAAGCATACGCTAACCGATTAATTATTAAAAACTTTTGATTTTAAAAAAAAGAAATTAATATTTTGAATTATTTTCTCAAACTTTTGTAGTAATGTAATTTTTTTATATTAACATTTTAATTAGTATTTTCAATGTAATTATTGTTTTTGCAGAATTAATTAACATAGCTTTTTAATTCATTTGGTGCCGTTTTATTCTTTCTTTTCCCATATCCTTTCCCACCCTTTTTTTATCCAAAGGATACATTTTGACAAATGACTATGGCAGTGTTTATGAAAAATTACATATGTTCTTTTTTACATATTATTTAAATGTTATTTAATGTTTAATTTTATGAATATAATTCTTTTTAAAAATAATTATTACTCTTCGATAAGTTAACATTTTATAACTTACTAATAAAATTATTACATTTTTTTCTTATGCAATGATTTTTGTTAATATTTAGACACTGATATTTTCAGTTTGCTCAGAGGAAAGAACATGAAACTTAAATTTGTAAATATCGAATAAATTATGTTTACAATTTCAAATTATAAAATACAAAAGGTATAGACACCATTTCTTTTAATTTATATAACTTTTGAATCAGTTATGTCATTTTAATTTGTAGAAATCATTAAAGGACAAACAAGCAAAATTATGTCTTCATAATTTTTATTTACACATTACAAAAAAATATAGTTAAAATACATATGATAATTACTTGAAAAAATATGACCAATGGATGTTTCAATGTCCTCACCTATAAAAAAAATCCACCATTTATTAACATTTATTTTTCTAGACACTTAGAAAGAATATAAACATAGCATGACAAGAATGTCAAATTAAACAATGAAATCAATTTTATTCAATAGAAACATCCTAGATAATAAATAACACTTTTTCTTATCACCAATATAAACATACTGTTGAACAATATACTTTTAAAGCAGAACATTTCTAAAATGTATTTTAAAATGCTAAAGTTATATTGAATGAATATCATAAAATAAAAATAAAACTAACGGATACAGTGCAGTAAATTTAATAAACCAGAATAAGGTCATGATATATATATATATATGTATATAACCAATCTAAAGTAAGAAATAGTTTGAAAAGGAAACTAAAATGAAAACGAAAACAAAACAGTTTCGAAATTGCAAATAAAAATTATTTCCTATTCAAACTAAAACCAAAAATGGAACAGGTAAAAACTTCATAATATTTAGAGAGCGCAAATGCAGCTACTTCTAAAACACAGGTGAACTGATACAAAAGTATAAAAATCAAGTTAATAGGAAAAACAAATAAACCAAATAAAAAAAAATATAACAAAATATAAAAAAGAATCCGGCCTGAAGACTTTTTCAAGGGTCACCCTCAGGCAGGGATTCAAAAAAAAAGGGATTTTTTTCTGTTAAGGAAATTCAGACAATTAAGTCTAATAATGATTCCTCGTGACCCGAAAATCCCTTGAAATTAGGCCCAAGAGATATACCATTTTAACAGAAAGGAAAATACAAAACAACAAATTAGAAGAAAAACCACTAATAAGTAAAAATACAATAACAAAAAAACAATAAAAACCAAAATACCATAAAATAACACTAAAGAAAAAAACGAAAAGGCAAGAACATACCATCAACATTCAAGGAAATTTTAAGCTATCGATTGTGATTCCCGCTTATTAAAAACACAAAGCTAACGGTAATTTAGGTAAAAATTGTAAGCTCCCAGCGCCACCTATTGAGTGATATAATATGCAAGGAAAGTTCTATTTTTTATTTAAGCCAAAGGATTAATCCCAAACCATACCTTGTTTAATTAAAAAATTGACATTACAGTAATTTTTAGGAAATTCATTTTTAATTAAATTATTAATGTGGTTGTTTGATGCTCCAATATAGGAATTTTTATTATTGCAAACCCTTTTGATCCTGTTGTGAGAAAATTAGATTTTTGAAAATTTTAGAGTTTAGATTGGAATGGTAGTTACATAGTTTTGTTATTTTAAAGTTGAATTCATCCCTTTTATCGTATATACCAACTATTATTTTATCATTATCAATTTCGATTTTTAAATCCAGAAAGGTAGCCTCAAGTTGATTTTTATTCGTTTCTGTTAGAATTAAATCTTTTAGATAGCAATTAGTTACAATATTAGTATTGTCGGAGTTAATCAAAAGTAGGTCATCAATATATCTCCACCCGTTTATTAAATTATATTTAATTACTTTTTTCTCATAGTAATGTAGAAAAATATTAGCCAAAGCACTTGAGAAAGCTGTTCCCATTGGAATGCCCTTAACTTGTTTATAAAAATTAATACCATTAAAAACGTAATTTTCAGTAATATTAAAATTACATAACTCAAGCCAGTTATTTTTAGGAATGATATTTTCATTTAAATATTCGTCATAGATAAAAGTGCAGACTTTTATTAATTTTTCATGAGGTAGATTAGTGTATAAATTTTCGAAATCAAAAGTATTAAGTTTATTAATGTTGTTGTCTTTAAGAAAATCCAGAATTTCTTTGTTACTAGAAATAATAAAGTTGTCTTCATCTTTTATTTTGTCCAGGATAATTTTTAAGTATTTAAAGAAATGTTTACCCGTATAGTAATTATAACTGCCAGTGCTACAGGTCATCTGAATTTTAATGGATTTTTATGAAATTTAACTGTTGGGAATAAATAAGGATAGTTAAGAGAGCAAGTCTTAGTTTTTTTTTTTTTTTTTTTTTGCGAAAGCTAGCATTCTTTTATCTAATTCCTTTTTCCCGGTGATCTGTAACATATAAGTTGTATTAGAGTTATATTCATTAATTAAAAGTTCTTTATATTTACAAATATAACAGAAATTATTTGCTGATTTATTTATTACTGTAATAACAAATTTTTCTTTTAAATTTTTTATTTCGCTTTTCGATGTTTAACTAAAATAAATTCCACGTTCTTTAGATCTATCAAAATCAATATTCATTGTTATTTTTATTTCCTTTAAAATTCTCACTTTCCATTCTCTGAAACCTTCCGCAGGCCAATGGTATTTTCTAGATAATTTAGCAATAAAAACATCCAAATCATTACCAATAGAAATCAAGATTTTATCATGGTTTATTCTTTCTCTTAATATAAGTTTTGCTCCTCTTCCCATTAAATGTCTTAAAGAGTTGGATTCAATAATTTTTAAATTACCTGTAATAATATGACCTTTATCAACATCTATAAAATCTTTATAGTTTTCTTTGTTACAGTAACAATCTGTAATATTTATTTTATCTAAATTTTTGAAATAGTAATTATAATTACAAATTTTTTTCTTTAAAGTTGAAGTGTAACTAAACGCTATTGAAACAGTTGTTTTATCTGATAGAGGAAAAATATATTATTATTATGTATAATTTTGGGCAATTTTAGATATTCGAAGTAAATATCCAAGAATTTAATCACACAGAATTCTTTGTAAACATTATTTTTATTATTAAAAAGTAAATCGTTTTTTCCAATGTTAAGCTTACATTTAATTAGATCTAGAACAATACGGATTCTTTTTTATATTTTATTATATTTTTTAATTTGGTTTATTTGTTTTTCCCATTAACTTGATTTTTAGACTTTTATATATATATATATATATATATATATATATACATAGATAGATAGATAGAAATTAAATAGCATATAATGAGGAGTTGGAAAAAACTTTTCTCTGCCATCACAAAAATCATTCGGTTCTGATACATGTATCAGATGACTTTTAATAAAAAGTTCCTTGTCAGATATGCTACCACAGTATAATGGTAAAATGAAGCTGGTGGCTCCAGAAGGTATTAACATATCTTTTAAAATATATATATATATATATATATATATATATATATATATATATATATATATATTTAATAAAAACTCAAAGTTATTTGCTGTTCAACTGGATTTTTAGGTTTCTATAAAGAAAATTCAGGGCAGTCAATAATAACTCTGGAGTCTTTATTTTCAGAACCAAACGGTTTTGTCATGGTTCAATAACTAATGACTTTGGAGGAAATACAGGTAACAATTTAAACTTTTCATTAAAAAGAACTGTCCTTACAAAATTGAAATACATTGAAACAGTAAAATCTCAAATTTCAAACAAAATAGATAAAAATTCTTTTGAAATTCTAGTCCTGAATTTAACAAGAAACAGAACATATAAATCAACTGGACACTTCGACAAATTCAGATTTTGAAGATCTGCTTCAGAATTTAAAGAAGAATATATAGAGAGGAAAACCTTTCTTTAGTGAAACTTATCAATGCCCTCATTTTAATATCATCAACAATATTCTCTGGAATAAATCTCTCTTTCTTTCTTACAGAATCATGAAGTTCTTGCAACTCATTTTGCAAATCTGTTGAAATTATTTCAGAACAAGTAAAAGTCTGGGAAGAAGCAGAGTACACTCCACTGAAATCAGAATTCATATAATTTTGCTTAGTAAACAATTCTCTTGCATTTATATACTTAACTAAACGACATGTATTTTCAAAACATGTATATGTAATGATATTTTAAACTTTTAATTTCAATTTAATTAATTTCCAAGATTTTATCTTAATTTTGCCCATAGTAACTTCATTCTAAAAATATTCTCTTATTTCGTAATCCAATTCAACTTTCTCTACTTAATTCATTCAAGAGTAGCTTTGTAAAATTGCTGAATCGGCTAAAAGTCTAACTCTCCCACACTCCGCGTGAAGGGACAAATACCGCTGACGAGATAAATTCTTTTTTAAACCCTCCCTGTGTTTCCCCTGTCTTTTCCGCGCGTATAGCGGAAATTCCTGTCGAAATCTCATTATATATTAGCACTATGAAGAAATATTTTCCCTATCAATTTCTCTGGTTATATAAGACCAGGGATAAAATGTTCAAGTGCTTTTTCCTCATTCCTCTCTGTGTCGTTCTGTGTTGTGTGTGTGCTCACCGCTTGTACATATGCCTGCTTCTTCAAAATGAATTGAAAAATTATAAACTTTGGGAAAATATTTTTTAATTAATTTTTCGTGCGTATAATGTTACAGAAGATGGTTTTAAATTCATATATAAGCATTACAACTAAAAAAAGTTATTACTTACAAATTATAATAATGGTAATAAATTATTTTTTAATGTTCTTTTTTTTTTTACTTCTGTATCCTTAATGATTACAGATGTAACAATTGCAAAATGTTGGTTTCTGCTTCATTGCTACATTTAACTGTCTTTTTTTTATATTAACTTTTGGCATACTCATCCATGAATCAATTTTTGCTCTTATGTATCCTTCTCTTGCGATTAAACCTAAGACATTTTGAGCCGAGACAAGGAAACCGGGGAAAATCGATAACAGGGCCCACTATACAATTTGGTTCAGCTTCAGATACCCTGCATATAAATATAATATTACCTGTTAAATATAATACCAATATTACCTAAATGGTTATAGGTAATATTGATACCTAGTTAGTTACCACAGACACTTTGAGGAAGAAAGAAACAAGAAAAAGTAAAGAACAACAAAAAATATTAATATTTCCGAAACGGTTACTGGTAGCAATGATAGCGCTGAAGATTAACAGTGCTCTTAACAAAAAAAGAGGCAAACCAGCCAGATCCTTCAAATATATCTTAAGGCTTTGGCTCAATGCATTGTGAAAGTGTATGTGTTTGAGTGGTTTAACACCTTCATATACTTCCGGTTCCAAGTATCAGTTCAACCTTATCTCATATTCAAGACATCTCTATGACAATCTCATAAACATTATAGACCCGATTATTTAAAGAAATGGGCATTTTGCTGCTCCAGAAAATATCCTTTTTTCCAAGATAAGTGATGATCGTAAAATTTGACGAGAACTTGGTTTACGATGTGTTTTAAAAGCAAGAACAGAAAGTAGAGGCGAAATCAGGAGGTTTAAAGTTCCAAAGATAAACTTCGATGCAAAAGCTTCCATCGACATGATCTCATGGCATGAAAATGAAGTAACTGAACACCCCATCACTTGTTAAAACATGTTTCCTGAGACTCTTTCAAAATGTAACAGAATTCACTTAATACTTCTCTTAAGCAATTTTGAGTTATGTATAATATACTTGATATCAGATTCGTAAGTAGCAGTTCAACTTCAATCAAATCACTAAATTTTCTCAAAATAGGACACTCAGACATTTGTCTTGTCTTCACTAACGGGGTCAATTCACGGTCACGTGTCAGGTACCAAACAAACCGCTTCCGTTCAATTTTCAATCGTTCTGCGCATGTCGGGATGTCTGCCGATAACGTTGATGAAACCATTATTTAGTAAATGCTATGCTAGCTGATCAATTATTAAAAACTTTTGATTTTTTTAAAAAGAAATTAATATTTTGAGTTATTTTCTCCAAATTTTCGTAGTAATGTAATTTTATTTCTTATATTAAAATTTTAATTAGTATTTTCAATGGAAGTATTGTTTTTGCATAATTTATTAACATTGCTTTTTAATTCCTTTGGTACCGTTTTATTCTTTCCTTTACCGTATCATTCCCCGCTTTTTTTATACAAAGGATACATTTTGACAAATCTCTATGGCAGTGTTTTTGAAAAATTACATATGTTCCTTTTTACATATTATTTAAGTATTATTGAATGTTGAATCTTATGAATATAGTTCTTTTTAAAAATAATTATCACTCTTAGATAAGTTAATATTTTAAAGCTTACTAATAAAATTATTACATTTTTTTTTCTTATGTATTGATTTTTATTAATATTGAAACTTTGATGTTTTCAGTTTGCTCAGAGGAAAGAACATGAAACTCAAATTAGTATATATTGAATAAATTATGTTTACAATTTCAAATTATGAAATATAAAAGATATAGATACCTTTTTTTAAAAAAAAAAATCTATGCAACAATAATTATTTTGATTTGTAGAAATCATTAAAGGACAAACAAACAAAATGATACTTTCATAATTTTTATTTACACATTACAAAAAAAAAAAAAAAAACATAGATAAAATACATATGATAATTATTTGAAAAAATATGATAAAATGGATGTTTCAATGTACTCATCTATTAAAAAAAACTCCAAACTTTTTATCAACATTTGTTTTTCTAGATACAATGAATATAAACATAGCATGACAAGAATGTCAAAGTAAATGATGGAATCCGTTTTATTCAACAAAAACATCCTAGATACAA
>JAPMOR010043759.1:224950-259599 GCA_026543865.1 Argiope aurantia
AGAGAGAGAGAGAGAGAGAGAGAAGTTAAATCTATACTTATATAAAGCTCAATGTGTGTGTGTTGGCGCTCTACAGCCCAGACCGTTTGACCTACAGATACCAAATTTGGTACATGTATACCTTGGAAATCGGGAATGTGCACCTGGTTCCCTTTTTTTTGAATTTGTAATTAGAATTTTAATTATTAATTAAAAACTAACTTTCCCGCCAAAAACTCTTTTCATTTTCCCCACCGCCAAATGAGTAAGGCTTCAGTTGTTGTTTTTTCCAACACTAATAAGGCTTGGGTTAACATTCTTCGGCCGATTATTTCAAACGATTCTGTTTATTTTCTTAATGTTTGATACATTTAAAATTAAACATTATTAATTAATAGATCTTTCAGATTCATTCTGAAGCACTTTTGAATTAAAATAAAACAGAATAAAGGAAATTAAAAATTTCTCATCTGCGTAGCGTTACCCCAACTGGAGTAGAAAAATTCAAGCATTTGCGTTACCGTAACAGGCGTTGAAAATTCACGCATGCGCATTGTGTTCTGATTGTTGACAACGGATTCAACGGATTTTCAACGGATTCGATTTAAATTATTTTTAGGTTAGTTGTGTGCTTTTGTAATTAAATTGTATTTATTTTAGTTATATATTTTTTGTATATGCTTATAGTTTTAAGTATATCGCTTTTTAAGTAGTTTATTTTAACCTGTTTTCGATCGATTATTTTAAACGATTCTGCTTATTTTCTTAGTGTTTGACGCATTTAAAATTAAACCTTGTTAATTAATCGATATGCTCATGATGAATATGAGAAAATTTTGTTGACAAATTCTTGAGATATTACATAAATTAAGATATATATTCTTTAGTGCCCATAAAGTTTAAACGCTCAGTGACTCTGTTTTGAGTAATCATATTATAAAAAAAATGCTTTGCTTCAGTAAAAAATATTATTATATTAATTGCAGATTAATACTTTCCACTTTAATTTAAAGCATGAATTCTACTGGAGCTAACAGAAAATTAGAGAGATACATATTACGTTATGACTGAAGGCCTTTATAATATTATGAGTGAATTATATGACTATCAAAATTTGAAGTTTTAAATTATTTTGATGAAAATTCTAAGTAGGAATTGTGTAAAATATTTAATTTTTAAAATTTAAATGAACATTAAGATTGGCGAACCAGCTTGTCGCCAAAGGCGGCTAGTAGGATTTAAAGAGGAGTTGGAAGAAACACTTTTATGCTTTCACAGAATTTTATTATTCAAAATTGACATGTTAAAGAAATAGAAAAAGAAAAGAGTGAAACATCCATGTAGCAATGAAGTTGGAAATAAAAATTATATAATAAATGCTGATATGGAAATTAACTTTCAATGAAAAGACCTGTATTTATTAAAACAGAAATCACTGAGGTGCACAATGGTATAGCATGTGGTATAGCATTATATCAGTCAATTTCAGTTTAAATACAATAAACTAATGACATTTCATTTATCACAATAGAAAAGTTGTTTGACATAAATTCACTTTGAATCCTTCACAAATCTGCAAATGTAATTAGTAAACTAGTAATAATGCTTTCTGGAGCCATCCATTTTGCTCTTTTGTTATAAGACATGATTATCCAGCAATAACTAAATAACATGAATTACTAAAAGATAAAGAACACTTTAAGGTTCATAATAAAAAAGTAAAACCTCATAATGCATTTTATTATAATGCCAAAAACTAAAAATCAAATGCAAAAATTATTTGACGTTAATTAATAGCTTTTGAAAGTTACACAACATGCAAGTAATAAAAAAATTCAGAATTGACATTGTATAAACATGTATAAGGGAGAGCCCCTGCAAAATATTTGTAAATTTTAATTCTTGAAATAGCTCTTTCTACTGTAACACTTACATTATATATCTTGCAGTTATCGATTCTTTCAGTAATATTTAACTGAATAAAGTCCTTTAAAAATTTAGGACATTTCAATTTATATCCTATTTTTTGTAGTTCTTGTTCAATTTGGAAGCCTTTATCTGTCATTCCAACATCATTCGGTTCTAATACATCCATCAGATTGCTTTTAACAAAAAGTTCCTTTTCAGATATGCTACCACAGTATAATGGTGAAATGAGGCTGATGGCTCCTGAAGGCATTACGACTATCATATCTTTTAAAATATTTGTTTTCTTATAAAAACTTAAAGTCATTTGCTGTTCTACTGGATTACTAGGTTTCTATATAGGAAATGCAGTGCAATCAATAATGACTCTGGAGTCTTTATTTTCAGAACCAAACTGTTTTGTCATGTATTAATAACTAATGACTTTGGAGGAAATATAGGTAACAATTTCAACTTTTAATAAAAAAAAGCTATTGTTACAAAATTAAAATGCCTCGAAACAGTAGAATCTGAAATTTCAAACAAAACAGATAAAAATTCATTTGAAATTCCAGTCCTTAATTTTACAAAGAGTACAACATATAAATCAATTGGATGTTTCGACAAATTTAATTTTTGAAGATCTGCTTTAGAATTCAAAAAAAAAAAAAAAAACATATATAGAGAAAAACCTTTCTTTAGTGAAATCTGTCAAGGCTCTTATTTTCGTATCATCAACAATATTTTCTGAAATGAATCTCTTTCCTGAAGTTCTTGTAGCTCATTTTGTAAATTGCTGATCCTGTCGATTATTTCAGAAAAAATAATAATCTGGGAAGAAGCAGATTACATTCCATTGAAATCAGAATTCATATAATTTTGCTTAGTAATCAATTCTCTTGCATTTATATATTTAACTAAATGACATGTATTTTCAAAACTTATATATATATATATATATATATATATTTCTTATACGTAGCATTCAATTTATCAAATTAAGAGCACTTTTAATAAAATGCATCAATTATATATCTATCATAACAATAAATATGAAAATTGAATTTTCAGTAGTTAGTAAAGGATTCACTTATTAAATAAATCTCTAAGAAATTTATTCACTTCCACCTAAGTGTAGCATTATAGCAGTTGTTATTTTTGCAACAAGAGTTTGTTTACTTACATCAATTAAATTTAGATAAGATTTTGTAGGAAAAATGTAATGTAATATTCATGTAAACATTTTAAAACCTTCTAAGCATATTCAAAAATATCAGAAATTTCATCAAATGTGAATAAAGTTAATTAGAAATGCACTCACGATTTTGTTTGATTGTTTTTGACGGCAAATCGCTTACCGATTACTTTTTCTTCGAACAGTTTTTCTAAAAAATTACTGGAACAGCTATATTTAGTAAATGCACACACACTGAATGAATTCTTCAAAATGATCGGAGTATATCACCGACTTCGAAGGCTTGAAACCTTCTTTACCAAAGCTAACAATCCAAGCCAGGATTGTTGAAAGGAAAATAAGAAATCCTTTTATCATGACAATCACTCTTGTGTTTCGCATTAAAGCATCCATCAGATACCAGTATTTCCTGTTTTAACACATAATAAGAGGAAATAAAATGACTCAAAATTATAACTTCAAATATAAACAAAAAATCCGCTTAATACTTGGCGGAGAACGTTAATGGCAGACTAATCGACGAAAGTGTTACGGATGAAACTTAAATGCCATGCGCATAAGTTCATGACATATGACTTTTACGTTACATGAATTGACCCCATTTAGTCTGAGCCGTTTTTACTCACAACAAAGCGCACAAACTAATAAATCCCTTACGTTAATCATTTACACACTAGATGGAGCGGAAATGCCAACTCAAATGAACTCGACACATTTGCTGACCAGACACCAGCTCTTAGCTTGCCATCACACTCAGGCAAATCTCCCCCTCCCCTCAATAACAACCGCTCCGGCGATGACTCAGAGTCCTGGATGCCATACCAATGCAATAGTAAAACTGTTTTTATATTTCTATTCATATTATAACGCCAATTTAAAACTTTTTATTTTATAATCGAGACATGCAATAATCTTTGAAAAAGTTCTAAAAAGTGTGTTTTTATTAAACTTTAACATCCTTGCGGTCCCTCAAAACGTACTCCAACATTTTTATATTTTTAATTTTTCTTATTTATACCAAAAAGCAACTTTTCCGCGCTATTGCAAATTAAAAATAAAAAGTTGATTTTTTCGTTCCACCCTAATGTATATAGCTGTAATAGAGGTTATAAGATTTGGCAAATGAACATATTTGTGGCGATTTATTCTGATCTTTTTCATTTCCTATTACTCTATATTGTTTTTCATTTTATTCGGCTAAAACTTTGAATCAAACTGTTTTGTTTCTTTTACTCATTCTGAAACTTTATTCGTTTCCTTTTTTTTTTTTTTAATACTCTTTCAGAAATTTACCTGATATTTTTTTTATTTGAAATTGAATCTGATGGAAATGAAATTTTTATTATTATTAAAATATAGTTATTTATTAAGATTTTTTAAAGTTATTTATTACAAATTATTATTTTTTAAATTGTTATTTTTTAAATAACTTATTAAATAAAATATAAATTTATTTACTATTTTTTTTTATTGTATAATATATTTTTATTCGAAAGAAAACATCTTCAACAGTTGAGAATAATAAAAATATTTTGATGCAAAATTTGCATAATAAATGTTTTTATGTTATTCCGATTCGAAAAAACATTTCGCTACAATGACTCTATATATAATATATGTATAAATTTTTTACTATATATAACTTCTTTTCTAATAAAAGAGAAAGTGTGTGTGTGTGTTCCTGCAGAGGAGCATCAATATGCGTTGGAGAGTGGAAATGTGTACAATTTTGAAGTGCAATATTTAAAATTTTATTACATAAAAATAGTGAAAAAGTTTGATATTTTTCTGCAAAAACTTCCGAAAATGTTTCCCTCATAAAATAGATTTTAACCCTTAGTAGCCTGATTTACGAAAGTGATTTATTTTTAATATTACTGTGTTTGCTTGAGGGTCTAGATGAAGGGAAAAATAGCCAAAGAATTAGTAGGTAGGTTTTATGTAGGGCGGAATGCCTGAAGTATCAAAATTGATACTCACAAAAATAGCACTAGTTTCTTCAAGTAAAACATGCACTCGCAAAAAATAATTATATCATAGCGAAAATAATATATTCACTTACCTCAAAAGTATTTATATTCTTCAGAAAAAGAAAATATATCAAATTTGTATTCAACAAAACTTTTAGTAAAATGTGTTTACTTGTTCACTTTGCCGCGCAAGTAATATGTCATAGATAAAATAAAACAATAATGACATTTGATTTTTTTTTAATTTCGTTGGAAAGAATATTATACAACAGTAAAATACGTACAGCCAACCTATAAAAAAAAACTAATAGTAATGTGAACATTCGGTTTAAAAGATTGGTATCAAAATTGATACTCTAGGTCATTAAGGGTTAATTCATCTTTCAAATATAAGTATATTTAAATACACCTTTTTAATGGTGAAATATTAATTATGAACTTTCTTCTTCATTTCAACAAACTTTTAAATATTGTTTTTCAACAATACCTCTACCGTTGTAATGAAAGGCAAATCTTTTTCATTGTTCAATCAAAGCCGAACGTTTTTCTTTTGTTAATAAATATGAGATAAAATTATTCATATTTTTAATATAATAATATTTATAGGCTAGCATACTATCAATAAATTGCGTCCTTCGAGGCAGATTGTTGAACTCAGAGCTTCCAAATTTGGCTGACAGTTAGTTACTTCTTGGATAGCAATATTAAGAAATGGTGTTTCAAAAATTAAATTTAAATTTTAATAAAAAATTAACAAAATTCCAACAATTTTTTCCAACAATTTCGAGTCCTATCACTGAGCAAAAACATGTTTGCACCATTTTAAAATTCAAAAAATTAGTTTTTCAGTTATCTCTTTTTTAATTTCAGTCGATTTTTTTCTTCTTTGATCTTAGTATTTTTCAAAATACTTTAAAGCATATTTTTCAAAAATATTTTTCATTGGTTTAGTAAACTATATTACTAAACCAATTGCGCACATTGCATTGATATTAAATACATTTTTATGTGCATACTACTTTATTTTAATTTTTCAAATATAAAATCAAAGTAAACAATCAAATCTACAATCTTGGCTTCTTATAATGTTATGGATGTAGATTCAAATCTACTTTATTATCTTCATTTCTATTATTTATTTATTTTATTTCATTTATTTTAGATTAACATAAAATTAAAAATTAGGTATTAAGCATAATTGAAGCCTCGTCTATTTTTTTCTAATAAAATACAGTGGATTTTTATTATTTTACAAGTTTTTTATGTTTTTTTTTCAGTAATAAAAAAAATTAAATTTACTATTTTTTTTATTAGTTTTAATACATTTACTTCTTAGCTCAATCATTAAATAATTGTTTCATCAACTGCAAGATAATTCTTTTCGGAGGTTATGTTAATAATTATCAATTAACAAATTATTTAATAAATAACTATTATTTATATATTCTATTTAGCTTAAACAGTAATTCTCATAATAATTTGCAAATATATAAGATAAAAAAAAAAACCTTGCATTGCATCTTATATATTTTAGAGAATCAATCTTTCTTCTAAAACTTTTTAAATAATTAATTAAAAAAAAGGGATTTGGCTTGTTAACCCCATTAGATATAAAAAATTCATATAAATAGACAAGAGAAAATTGATTTTATGAAATTTCTTGAACCCATTAAACAAAATCAGTATTAATTTTTTTTTATCCGTCCAATTCGTATTATATACGGATTTTGAGCAGCTCATTGATTTAAAAATATTTTCTAGTCCACTTTGAATAAGCTCAGGGTTTCTCAAATAATAAACAAACCATTCAATATACTCAAGTATGGTAAACTAAACACCACCGTACCGCTTCCGTAGATTGAATGTTGCTAATCCCGCCAGAGAAATGTATTCTATTCTTTCGCGCAGATGCAGAAGTCTTGCGTATGCTCCTTAGCTGCAATTCGGGAATCTTATGGAAAAAGAACAAATGATTCGCAAATCGAAACGGGAATGATTTATGCAGAAAAAAAGGGGGAAAGAGAAAGGGGGTGAGTTTCCGCATTATTTTTCATTATTATGATATTTTTTCGTTTTTGTAAGCTATGACACTATCTTTTATTCTTGCAGTTTTCAAAGATTGTCATTTTTTGGGTGGGACAAAACTAAGAACCTTAAAATTCTCTGTTTTTATGAAAATTTGAAAATTTTTCCACATTTTCCCGTTTTTTAAGACGATTTTTAAATTCCCTTCTCTCCCGGTGGCATGGCAACCCTGTTTTAAGGATCTTTATTTATAAAATTCACAGACCATAAAATCATATTTTACACATAAGAATGCAGATGATAAATTTTAATAAACTATTTTCCATACTAACATTCAAATAAATCCTGATTTTCTAGTTTACCATTTCTAGACTCTTAAGGAAATATTAAGGACATTTATTATGTTCATCGTGCGTTTGCAGTTCAAAAGTGGACTTTGAAATCAAAATAGCCACCACTTGTAATAGCATTGTTATTACGAGTGGTGGATTAACCAGATTGTCTGATGGTAAGTAGGTCCTTTACACATAAGATAATATGGACCTCGGGTCGTATAGAAAAAAGCAAGAACTTGTTCAAACAAGTTCCTTATGCCTTTCTTCAACGAAATAAATAAAATAGCGAACAGTTTAATGATACAAATACAACTTCTTCCTTGCAAGGCTGCTTCAGCAGTAAACATTCATATTTATATTGGTTTTAGAAGCCTTTCTAAGACAGAATAAGGTACAATATCCATCTAAACAATGCAATCTTAACAGGAGGAAAACTTTGTAACTGGCCACATTTTTTTTTTTTTTTCGTTGCACTTTACTGTTTTTACAACTATTGGAACAACATTGTAATAGCAGAACTCCCTCACTTTCTGTAGTAAAATATAGTATAATTTAACTAACTTGGAAATAAAAATCATGAAAACCAAAAGTAAAGAGAGGAATTCACATATTCGAGCCTTTTTGCAGATTTATCAAAATTTTTAAATTGAATTTTAGATAGACCAACTTTAATTTGGATATTAAAAAAATGTTACAATAAAATCAAAATTTGTAACAGATACAGATGTCAATAATAAAAATTTTAAATCCTAAGTCTTATCAGTCTGAACTGGACTCGAATTTTATTCTGAAAACTTAGGGAGTGAGCTGATAAACATTATGAAGTGCTGCCAGGCCATAATGATACTACTCCTTTTATTATAAGGAATATTTTAATTAAAATATCAATATTATTCACTCCAAACAGCTTTTAAATCGCATAGCTTTTAAGAAAAATCACAGGGAGTATCAATCATTTTTTAAATGTCAAAAGTCAATTTTTTTACCATTATTAATTAATATTTAACGAATGAAATAAAATTAAACTAAGAATTGCAAATGCCATCTCTCAGAGGTAAATAAATAATATGACTTAAAATATCTCTAATATTTTAATTCAACTGAAATAACATCACAAAAGGTAAATTAATACGTTTAATGTATGGAAGCATAACTTTTAACTATTAAAATGTGACCATTTCATTAAAACCTTCATTATGATTTTACTATTTATGACCAAAGTTTGAAGATTATTTATGGATTTCTATAGCTTGCAAACTAGTTATAAATTTCTCTTATTTATATAATTAAATTTTCAACTTGTATATTAATGTAAGAAGTGTGTTAATGTAATATGTGATTTAAAGTGTATTAATGTAATTTTTACAGTTATATATAACTTCAAAAATGACATTAATACACTTTAGCAAACTTATTAGTTCTAAACAAAAATTGAATGATAATAATGAAGATGTCAATAGAGTCCCATTATGTCCTAGTAACCACTATTTTTAGCCTGTCTGACACTAGTTACAACTAGAAGCAAATTTCATGAGAACTACTACTAACTCATTTTGGAATCATACTTTGATTGAAACAAAATTCAATTAAAAAAATTCCACAAGAATCTCTAACCTTATTTTTAATCAGTGTTTTGCATAATGAAAGGGAGATACAAATTAACGAAATTTTATTTCCCTGAAACAAATGAATTTTTTAATAATTTTATTGAAAACGATATGCAATAAAAATATTTTAAAGTTACATTTTAAGATAAGCTGTTAAAGCCTCAATTTATAAAACTCTTTTATTCTCCAATGTAATGAAAAATCTTTATTTTTCTCTACCTTTTCAACTAGATTGTTTGCAGATTTCTGCTATGTGAAAATTGCCAATTGAATTTTCACCCTTTTTTATTTTAAATCATTAAATTCGCCTGCAATGATTTCCCCCTTTTTCCCCCAACATTTTGAGATAGCAATCTTTGACTATCCATGTTTTCAATGTATATAAAGTTAGATTTCTTTAATATAATCCTTCTTTGATAATTTGAAAATTTTCTATTCCAACACATTTGTACAGTTCACATAAAATCTAACACATTACAACACATGGTTCTTAAAGATTTTCAATCTAAATTTTTTTTTATTTAAGAAAAAATTCTCAATTAAGATCTGAATATGGGATAATATCATCATGACTTTAATTACCATCCATGATTTCTAATCATTTTGACCTTTTAAATATTTTGATAAAAGCTTATCAACTCTATTCTTAATCTTTCAAACTCCTCAAACTCTACTAAATTGCAAGCAATTTCAACTAAAAAGTTATTAAATTCTATCAAAATAGAATCGCACCTTTTTCTTATAATAGATATATTTCAATTCATTACAACAGAAAGAATGGCTTTCATCTTGTTACAAAAGAAATGAGCTAGCTTAGCCATTCTCCTTGAATCTGAATTACTCATATTCATAACTAATACACAGTTGAGACGATACAGACAAAACTATGAACGAAGATACATACAATGTCACAACATTCATGTTTCAAATTCTTAAGTTATTTTCCTACTTTTTTTTGATTAATGAACTTTTTTAACATTCTATCCTCACTGAATCACATTATAACTTTGATGTTACTAGCACACAAATCAATGTTTGTAAAATTAGAAATGCTATTGCAGTTATTAAACTTTCAGACATAACATTTTTCATGACACTGGAAGTTTTCAAACGGTATTAACCAGTAAAGACTTTTTTTCTATCCTGTGCTAAAAATGGCAAAACTGGACAGTTTCTCTAGAAGAATAGTATAAATATTTGATAATTTTGACCAATAATAATAAAAAAAACCTCAGTTTGACAAGTAGGGTTGGATCTTTGCTGCACTTTGCAACATATTTAGATTTTGGTATCGAAAGCATTCAATCTATAATATCAAGTCATTCTACATTCCAATCACTCTTTTAGCAGCAACTGCATTCTCTAGACACCTGGTTGTGTGGTAATTCTTGAGAAGTTCCTCACTATGAAAATTTAAGTAATTCTCCTTTATTGCTGGCAAATCTTTGAATAAATAATACACATTAGATAAAAAGTTCAACATCTTATATGGATATTATTTTGCATTTTTTGTATGTAAGAAGTATATTAACTATTGTGCTGACATCTACAGGCAATTATTAAAGTTAGAACATTATTTTAGAGCCTTTGGTTTCGATCAGAAACCACAGCGCGTTTAGAAATTCTTAATGAATGCGCGTTAGAATATTCTTAAATAATTTTATGTTGCATTAATTAGTATAACATATCTATGCAGAAATTATTTTAAAAGATAATGATTTAAACCAATTAAATCAAATTTTTACCTATGTAACTAACATAGCATTTTAATCAATATATAATTTGCAATTATATTATAGTAGAAAAATGCAATTTAAAATAAAATCAAAAGTACAGAATATAAATTTTGAATTTCATCCGTTGAATCAGTTGATGGAGGTTTTCTTTTAACACTAATAACTTTTTGATGAATCATGGCACAGGTTGGAACTTCTTGAAAATATAAGGATCACGCATATGAGGAAATGGAGCACAAACAGAAGCGTATTGAGCCGGAGTGTCGGACGAGGTCACAGATTACGGCAGGAGTAGCGATGATGCGGTAACAAAAACAGAAGTAGAATTTCAGGGCCGTGGTCGGATCTGAAGACGCTATGCCTCGGAAGGTAACCTCGCAGTGTCTGCAAGCAAGCAGCCGAGTTAGCATGGAACATCTTTGGAGCACGGCAAGTTGCGGAGGCGCAATGCAACTAGCAACGGCGAGCTGAGGAGGCATCACAGGAAACTGTCCTGTCGACTAAATAATATGTAATGTTACTTTGGTTTGAAGCAGAATGCAGGTTGGACAAGCAGTGAAGAGACTTTGTATTTTTAATTTCTGTTTAATATCCATTCCAAGCAATTTTATTTACAAACAGAGACGCGGACAAGGTACATCCGCCACAGCGTGAAACAAAAGTTGAAGTAAAAAGGGGAAAGGTAGAGCGAAACAAATTATCATTAGTCTTATATAACATGGGATTTCCGGCCACGCGCCAATTCAATACACGTGGTGATCTTTGAGAATGGATGGTTTTATGGTGGAAAGATTTTTCAAGAAGAGGGGAATTGATCACCCTGAGACATTATGGAGTGGTATTTGGTGTTTCTTCTAGTCCATTTTTACTTGAAGCAACGATAGCTCATCATCTAGAGAATGTTTCAGATGGAAGGAAGGAAACAGCTCGTCAACTTCAAAAATCTTTTTATGTAGATAATTGCATAACTAGTTTAGAAACTAGAGAAGAGGAAGCCAAATTTATTTCTGAAACTAAGGAACTGATGTCTGCAGCCAAATTTGATTTACAAGGTTGGGTTACTTCTGAAAAAAATGTAGGAGAAACAAAAAAGAGATTTATTTCAATACTATGACTTTCCTGGGATACTGAAAATGATGAACTTTCTTGTAACAGTGCTATTAAAATTTCAGAAGAAAATATAACTAAACGAACATTATTATCTATTGCTCAACGAATTTACGACCCAATAAGATTTAAGAGTCCAACTACTCTAATTCCAAAGATCATTCTACAAAAAACACGGAAAAGAAAAATTAATTGGGATGATGTGCTTCCACCAGATATATGTAATGAATTTTTAGCCTGGTACAAACATGTAAATCTGCTAAAAGATTGCAAAATTCCAAGAAGACACATTTCAAATCCCTTTAAAGATTGTCAGATAAGTCTTCATTGTTTCAGTGATGCCAGTGAAGTCTCTTATGCCGCATGTATTTTTTCACATGCTGAATATAACGGGAAAGTTTCAGTTCAGTTAGTAGCAAGTAAATCAAGAGTGTCGCCAACAAAGGAAATTACAATTCCTCGATTAGAACTGTTGGGAGCTCTTATATTATCCCGATTATATTGCAAGGTGACAGATGGACTTGAGTTAAAATTTAATGAAGTATATTGGACTGACTCGACTGTTGTCTTAACTTGGATTAAATGGGATAGTTCTTAGAATACATTTGTAAGAAATAGGATAACTGAAATAAGAAAATATACCATTTCTGATAACTGGCATTTCGTGCCAGGTCATATGAATCCAGCAGACCTTCATTCAAGAGGTTGTGATGCACAGATTTTATTGAAGAGCAAGTGGTGGGGAGGTCCAGAATGGTTATTAAAGTCACAAGAATTCTGACCTTTGAATGAAAAACAAATTATTGATGAAAATTTAGTTGAATCAGAGAAAAGGAAAACAATAGTCAGTACTGTGGAACATGAATCAGTTAAATTTACTGACAATTTACTGTATTTTTCGAAATATACAAAGATTTTAAGAATGTTGGCTTGGATACTACGTGCCTGTCGTCTTAAACTGTCGTCTTGAAGAAAAATGTAAGGAAACCGAACTAACCTATGAAGAAGTCCAATCAGCTGAAAATTGTTTGCTAAAACTAATTCACAAGGAAAGTTTTGCAGGAAGCAAGATGAAAGCATTGAAAAATATACAAACTTTCAAAGACGATTCCGACATTCTTAAAGTTAGAACTAAGCTCATACTGGAAGATGGAGAAGAGAATTTTAAGTGCCCAATATTGTTGCCGGGTATCCATGAAATAATTCGTCGATTATTCATTATTCAACATTGTGAGTTGCAGCATGCCTGACTTCGAACCCTGAGGGAAAATTACTAGACTATTTCTGTCAATAAAATAACAAAACGAGTAAGCTCTCATTGTATTACTTGCAAAAGATTTAAAGCAAGCCTACTGAGCCACCTTTAGCACCTCTTCCTAAAAATAGAATAAAAGTTGCTGCAGCATTTGAAGTCACAGGGATTGATTTGACAGGCCCATTGTTTTTTCGTTTTGGAGAAAAGGCATGAATTGTCCTTTTACCTGTGCTATTTATAGGACTGTTCATCTTGAGTTAGTCAATTCCTTTTCCACAGAAGCTTTTATAATGGCTTTAAGAAATTTTTTTGCTAGGAGAGGTCCAGTTAACATAATCTACACTGATAACGGCACCAACTTCGTTGGTTCAAGTAATGCCTTGAAAAATCTAGATTGGGAAAAGATCATGTTTTCCACTATCAAGAAAATTAAATGAAATTTCACCCCTCCAACTGCTGCATGGTGGGGTGGATAGTGGGAGCGGATGATCCGCATGCTAAAAGAAATGCTAACGAGAATTTTGGGCAGAAAGAGTATTGATTATGAAGAATTGGAAATTCTTATATGTGACTGTGAAGCTACAATAAATTCCAGGTCTCTCACATATATTGAAGATAATTCAGAAGGTCTAAGGCCATTGACACTTGATTGTTTCTTGCAAGGCATTCCTAGTAGTGATACAACTGATCTAGACGAAATCGACAGTAAAAGCCTAAATAGCAGATTACGTTTTATTCAAAAACTGTGGCATGATTTAAGAACGAGATTTCGCAACGAATACTTAGCAATGTTAGTGCATAAAGGTCGTCACACCCGAAATGAATCTTTGAAAGTTGGAGATATAATTCTCTTTGAAACTGATGGAAAACGCCTTCAATGGCCCTCAGAAATTGTAACTGAAGTCCTCCCTGGAGCAGATGGACATTCAAGAGTCGCCACAGTAAGAACACAAACACTGAACTTCCTGCAACTCCAGTTGTTTCAGATCAAGATTCCAGTGAAGATGATGATTATATGACCAAAGTAGCTCTTGATGTTGTCACTAAAGCTGGTATTAAAATTCCCAATAGACTCAATTTATAACTTTTGTTGCAATTATAGGTACTACATAAAATTCCAAGGTGGGAGATTATGTAAGCGTCATACCAGTTGCAACTCAACTCCACTCCAGTGTAATTAATTCAGATTTCGTTTTTCGATGTCAATACGCTTTTGAAACTTTCTATGTAAAAATCGCAAATAAAGTGTTCTCTCATATCACATTCATAGTAATTATTGAAGATATTTTACAATAAGTAGAACTGATTTGATTAGTATCGCAAAAAGAGTATTGTTAGAATATTTTATAACCATTAATGAATTAAAATCTTAATTATTTACTCGACATTTTTATTAATTTTTATTATATCATATTTCTTTATAGTATTCAGTAAAATTTTGCGAATACTATGTTTGCTTCAGGTAACCTCCAGAAAAATAAGATTGTACAGTACTGTACTGTATTTACTGTATTTTTCTATGGTTAAATTTACTGCTACATTGCCATTAAAGGAATGTATATATTCTTTTGTGTTCATAAAAATAAAGAAAAGACTAATTTGCTTTTACAATAAAATAATAAATAAGTGTGAATCTTATACGATGTACAATTGCATTAAAATTAAAATTATAACAAATGATATTATACAATAAGCGACAAATTTAATAATATTATTTATATCACTACTTGGAATGAAGTTTTTAAGTAAATAAAAAAATCCCTAGTGTCCATCCAAATGTCATTTAAACATGTTTTTTTAAGAATGCTTTATTAACTTTCTTTTTTGCATAAAATCGTATAGTCTCCAACAATCTTGCATTTGAGCTTTATTTTTTTACATTAAGTCAGCTAAATTATATTTTAAGAACATTTTAAATTTAAATCTACAATAATCGAAATGAAGATTAGTGAATAAAACATATTCGCCGGTGGTTTTGAAAAGAGATTCTTAAAAAATTGTCAATTTAAAATTTAGTAAACAATAAAATAATATTATTCTGATTACAAATTTTTATTTAAAACAAAAATTTGAAGAGATGTAAGAAACCGAAAACTAAATATAGCTGCAAATATCAGAAAGAGTGGTGAAGAAAAAACTTATTCAAATCTCCACATGTGTTTAGTAATTGCCTATTCAAATAAAAGATATTGACTTTCTTTTTCAGATAGTGTTTTTTCTCAGAAGTCGGGTCATAAAAGTTGGTAAAGGGGCGAGTAAACTCAGGAAGAGGGCGAATAAAAGACAAACCTTACAAGCACAAAACATCTGCTGATTTTCCGTAAATTTTTTACCCATGCGCCTATTTTAATCAATAGGCATTTTGAACATGTTGTTTTATATTTAACATACTTCGAAAAACAGAGGGGAAAGTATCTAGATGAAATTTCATTTGAAATAATACATTTCTAATGCTTTCACATTTTAAATCTTAATTCTTATAAAAAATTGGCATATTTTGAAGAAAATTGATTTAAAATTTTTTTTTCCTATGTCATTTAAGAAGGCATCAAATCACTAAAAATGTAATTCATTTAAATTAAAAATTAATTTCAGTTTTTCTCCAAAACAATCTGATGTGCAAACAATAATTTAGTGCGGAAATGTTTGTACACATAAGAAAACTAAGAATTACACACACATACATGCGTGCACAAGCAAAAAGGTTGTCATATTTAAATTAGTATTTTTGATTCAGATTATAATATATATATAATATAATATATGTATGTATGTATTAAATAAATAAATATATATATATGCATACACTTTTTTAATATATGAGAAAACTTCGAAATTTTTGCACTAAATCTCTGAACTAATTCCAAATGCTCTCAATCAAATCAAATTCTTAGAATGAAATATCTTTATCTATAATAATTAAAGACTTGATAAAGTCTGAAATCTATAATGGTTAAAGAATTGACTTGGGACCAAACAAAATCGATTACCTTTGCTTTTTTTAGAATAGCAGTGTCCATTATTATTAATTTCATGTTGAAAAGATATTAATCATTTTCAAAAATAGACAATATTAACGTATATAACGCGTCTCATTTTTTAAAGCCTTCTTAATACTATATAAGAACCAAATCTGGGAAATACTTAATTATTTAATTTATATATTAAATTAGGGTAATTTTATGTGATATGCGAATCATATAAGAGTATCTTGTAGGCTCAACTAGAGTTTTACACTCTTAATGAAAAAGATAAGCCATAAATAGCGTCATTTTCAAGAATACTGCTATAAAATTATTTTTGAATTGAGAAAAAAAGCCCGTTAAAAAGTCCAGCAAAGCCTCCCCCCCTTTTTTTTTTCGAAAAATTATGTAGATGCACTAAGATTCATGGGGATCTCAATTGGATTACCTTGATAAAGGGTAAAATATACAAAGATAAGAGGAGACTTTTATAAATTACAATCTTTAAAACCTTTATAATTATAATATTTATATTAGCGAAATAATGTATTAATTTTACTATTATTTTTTTTAATTCCTAAAAGTATATAGTATGGCGAGACACAAACACCGCATTTAGCTATGTCCTACACGATACACGTTTTCTATGAAACATGGCTAAAAATTTTACAATGGACATTTTAAAGAATGCAGAATTTATTTTAACATATAAAAAAGTTAATCTGAAGGTATTTTAGTTTTGATAATAAATATTTTATAATTAATAGAGTTTTGTGATTTTTTAAATATAGTTTACGTGCGTTTCTTTTATTAAAACTTTCCATGAAAAAAGAAAATACAATTTCAATAAAAATAATGTGTAGACAATGCAATCTAGAATATACATGATTGACAATCAAAAGGCTTGTTGCAACTATTTTTCAGCAATTTCTCTTCCTTTATTTTCAAAAATTTCAATTCGATTTTTTTAAATCTTTAGTTTAAATTGATTGAGACTCTGTAAACATTACTGGTATTTTCTTGAAATGACTTTTTTGCAAATTTATGAGATTATAATTTCGAGTCTAAAGATTTCAGTTCTCTTTTATATACCTCTAAAACACTTTGTAGAAGAGGCGGGGTGGGGGGAGTAGAAGAAATTTTATGTTAATTTTTTAATTTATTTAACTTTATTTAAATTAAAAATACTCTAAAGAAAATCAGTTTATTTCAAAAAGAATAAATAAATATTTTTATTGCGAACATTATAATTTCCCCCTGTTAAACTCCGAAATCCATGATACTTTAATAAACGAATCATTTTTTCTTTACCACATTGCCAACCATAATATTCATGATATGTAAACAAAAGTATTGATATATACGTGATGCCAGCATTTAGATTTCCTGTTATACATTAAAAAAGTATTTACATTTGGATGAATTTCTGTGCATCATCCAAGATGTTTTTAAAAATCCATGAAGAGAAATTTATCATTGGTAATTTATTTCAAATATCCTTTTAAATTTAAAAAGAGCTTGAAAATAAGCCATAAATCTATTTTCAAAAAAATGAACAATCATTCAGAGCAACGAAATTTTCATGCTATCTAGGCACAGAAAATTTAATTATGCTGATATCAAATTGTTTCAATCATGGATCAATAGTAATTATGGTGTTTATATCCATTTAAGGATGTCACAAATGAAATTTGTTTGGAACATTGAATATCTGCAGAAACTTGTTTAATAAAACAAATAAATATTTTTCTGTGGAGACTTGAGTGCGAAAGAAATTTTCTTTTCGTACAATGAGACAAGCCTTCAAGCGATGGTCATTATCTTGCTATAGCACTGGGAGAGTTCGGACCCTAGTCTTTGTGAAATGGGAAACTCTTTGCACGTGATTAATAAGTTCTGCCGCCCGTCACAACTATTCGTGGGAGGTCTGTTGCATCAGTGTGTAAGTAACTTTCCCTATGCATGACTGAATTCTTGTTTGAGAATTTCCATTTGACAGATCGTATCGATTTTTACTTTCTATCGTGATCCAAGACCTGTAATCGAAAGTAAGTAAGTATCACCAGTAAGACCGTATCAAGGATTTGAATCACACCCCTTTTTGAAAAGTATTGATCACCAGTATTAGTGATGTTTCGATATTGGTTACGAAATAACCACTCGTAAAATATTCGTCATCCCTACAACCATGCACAAGTGTTTGTGCAGTGGTCTCTGCTGTCATATTAACAGCCCTAGTAGCATATTGTATCATATTTAGGAAATATTGAACAGTATTGTGAATACTGAGTTACACTGAATACCGTATCACCAATATTATACAATATCAAATAATATTAAAGATGGCCCGAAATTTTTAAAAGTATTGTGAACTTAAGATTTCAGTCTTAATATAATAGTTTTTCTTAATAATTCAGTTCATTTGTGATTTTATTTCAAGAAATTCACTGGGGCAATTTTTCATTAAAAGGCTGAATATTATATAACATTGTACAATACTGTGTAACCTATATTGTAATATAATATTTACCAATGTTAAAGAATATTGCGAAACCCATATTGTGAATTCTACGTAAAACAACATTGATTAACGTTGTGATGACAGTATGTGTTTGGCCCTCGATAGCTCAGTTTTTAGAAAACTCAATCACATATAAATGAAACACAAACTCTTGGACTGTATCTCCATTCCTTTATTCTCAACACTCCCTAAACACCCTCTCTCTCTGTGGAATTCACACAAACACTCTCAAGGTTATATTATTTCACCACTTGGTGGCGCTACAAAATTAGTAGGCGGAGCGTTCTGCTGACTTACAGGCGCCAACATTCCGCCCCCCTTGAAATATCATTTCAAAATCTCAACATTACAGAAATAAAAATTTAACACATTATTTGATTAGACAATGCAAAAATTCTACAATTATCTTGCACAAGATACAAAATATATTACACTTTTAAAATAAATTTGAATATTATATACAAAATATTTCTGGAAAAAAAAATATATGCGATAATTCAATATATACTATGAACAATTTAAATATACATTATATATCCTTTTAAATAATAAATACAATAATTACACTAGATATACATTGATTTTATTCACATGGTAATAAACAAATCTTTGAAATTGCTCTTTTCGTGACTCCTTGTGGAGTTTTTATAAGTACCACTCTGACTTTGCCGTCTGATCCATAAATTAAATCTTGTATTCTTCCCATTGTCCACTGGCAAGGGGGAAGATTATCATCTTTTAAAAGAACCATAGAATCCTTTGAAATGTTTTGTTTCTCAAACTGCCATTTGTGTCTGGCTTGCAAATTATTTAAGTAATCTAATTTCCATTTTTTCCAAATTATTTGGACAGTTTTGCTCAATCTTTGCCATTGAGATAAAAGGTTATCTTTTCTCTCTGAATAATCTGGATCAGGAATACTATTTATGGGACGGCCGATTAGAAAATGGCCTGGGGTCAAAATTTCAAAATTGTTTGGATCTGATGACAAAGGTGTCAGTGGGCGACTGTTTAGAATACCTTCAATTTGAGTAACAATAGTCAAAAACTGTTCCATTGTTAAACGCGCATTACCAACAACTCTCTTTAAATGGTGTTTGAAAGATTTAACACCCGCCTCCCATAAGCCACCGAAATTAGGTGACCTAGGTGGAATAAATGTCCATGTCACTTGTTCAGTTGTTAAGTAATTAGCTAGTGGCTCTGGGGGTCTACCAATCATATTTTGCAAACGTTTCAAATCTGAATGGGCCCCTTTGAAATTGGTTGCATTATCAGAACAGATAGAGGAACTAACACCTCTTCTGCTAAAAAAGCGCTTTAAAATGGCAATCATTGCCTCTGCAGTTAAGTCAGTGACTATTTCCAAGTGGATTGCCTTAGTAGCAAAGCAAATGAAAACAGCCACATAACATTTTTGATAATTGCCTTTCCTCTGACCCTTGTATTTAATATAGAAGGGTCCACAAAAGTCTATCCCAACATGAGTAAAAGGATAACTAGGTTTAACTCTATTGGTTGGGAGATTTCCCATAATTTGGGTTACAGTTCTAGGTTTATTTTTAGCACAAATGACACAATCATGAATAATTTTTCTGGCTGTATTTCTACCAGATAATGGCCAATATTCCCGTCTTACCAAATACAACAATGTTTGTGCACCAACATGTAAATATTTAAGATGAAAATATTGCATAACTAACAAGGTGAATTTGTGATTCTTTGGAAGTAATATGGGAAACTTTTTATCATATGACAAATCAGAATTACTTAATCTTCCTCCAACACGTAAGACACCGTTTGGGTCTAGAAATGGGTTCAAGCAACTTACCCGACTCTTGTTAACATTTTCACCTTTTTCGAGAGCTTTTATTTCACAATTAAAGGCAGCTTCCTGAACAAGTTTGACTAAAGTTAACTTGGCCAACTGCAGTTCCTTGGTGGTTAAAGGACCTGACATTTTGCTCGAGTTTCTCAAATTATTAATAAATCTGAAAATAAAGGCTAAGATTTTAATTATTTTATAAAACTTATTTGACACACTAAGTATATTATCTAAAAATGATGAGTCCACAGCTGAAATTAAACAGCAATTAGTCAAATTTTTGAGTTCTGCTAAATAAAGTTTCTCGGAAGAAACGTCCCTGTCCTGCACAGAACTGTCCAATGGATCGTGGATGTCGTTGCAATCACCAGGAAGGTTCACAACCAATTCTTGGAGAAATGTTGGACCAAACCACCATAAGTCACTTTGTTGCATTCTCGTTGGATCAAGTCCCCTTGAAATGACGTCAGCGGGATTTTGTTCGGAAGGAACATGATGCCATTGATTCATTTTTGTGGATTCTTGAATAATAGCCACTCTGTTTGCAACAAATGTTTTTAAGTCTCGTGACTCTTTTCTCATCCACGAAAGCACGATTGTAGAATCCGAATAATATGATATTGACGTAATATCCATTTTTAATGCACTTTTTACCTTCTGCATCAATTTGGTGAGCAGAACGGCACTGCATAACTCTAAACGAGGTATAGTTACCTGCTTGATTGGTGACACACGAGATTTACTCGCGATTAGTTTCACTTTCACTTCACCCGCTGAATTGACTGTTCTGGCGTAGATTGCAGCACCATATGCCTTTTCAGACGAGTCACAGAATCCATGAAGCTCATTCACTTCCGCGTTTGGAATAACAATACATCTTTCTATGTTAATGTCGTTTAAGTTTCTTAAAGATGTTACAAACTCTTGCCATTCACTAGCTTCTTTCGCAGGAAGCATTTCATCCCAATCAATCTTGAGCAACCACAATTGTGCATGAATATTTTTGCCTTCGTGATCACTGGCCCAAGTAACCCAAGTGGATCAAAAAGTCTGGCGATAATGGATAAGACCGACCTTTTGGTAGGATAGGCATTATACTGTAAATCTACTTTAAAGGTAAAGCAGTCAGTTTTAGCCTTCCAGGCAATCCCCAAAGTCTTAATTTCATCCGTAGATGAGAACTCATACTCTTTCTCTGTAGCAGGAATAAGCTCAGAAGTATTTCCACACCACTTGTGTAATGACATCTGGGCAGTTTTTAGAATGCCAACAAGTTGATGTTGCAAAGTTTTTGTCTCTTCCAATGTACTCGCTCCACTTAAAACGTCGTCCATATAAAAGTCATGACACAAGACTGATGCAGCACTTGGAAAGTTTTTTCCCTCGTCAATGGAAATTTGCTTAAGTGTTCTCATGGCTAGATATGGAGCACTAACCGTTCCGTAGGTAACCGTATTTAGCTGATACGTTTTAACGGGCTCATTAGCTCCCTCTTTCCATAAAATTCTTTGGAGATTTCTTTGACTCTCATCTATATTAATCATGCGATACATCTGACGAATATCTGCAGTAAATGCAAATATATGCTTTCTGAATCTAATTAGCAATGTAAATAGATCGTCTTGAATCACTCCACCGTTATACTGAATTGAGTTGAGCGATTTTCCACTACTAGTCAAGGTGGACGCATTAAATACGGTACGTAGTTTAGTTGTCGTTTTATGAGGCCTATAGATGCCATGATGAGGCATATAATATGTCACTTCAGGTTCAACACTTTCATCTTGTATCTCACTCATGTGGCCTAACTCCTCATACTCCTTCAGAAAATCAGAATACAGTTTCAGATATTTTTGGTCTCTAGACAGGCGAGTCCACAGCGATTCGAGTCGTTTTAGAGCAATATCCCTTGAATTCCCTAGACATGACCAATGCTCTTTAAATGGCATCGCCACAGTATATTTTCCTGTCTCATCTCTTCTATGTGTTCGCGCATAATGCTCCTCACAAATAGCATTCTCTTTACTTTTAGGTAATTCATTACCTATTTCCTCAATCTCCCAAAATTTTCTCAAGTTTGAATTTAATTCTTCTGATCCACATATTAAACCGCAATAGTTAGAATTTAATTTAACTGAACTCGAAACGCTACCTCCTACAATATACCCAAATACAGAGTCTTGTAACGTCAAATTCTCATTTTTAGCATTTAATTTTCCCGGCTTTATTATTTCATAAAAGTATTCAGCTCCAATTAAAATATCTATTTTGCCCGGAATATTAAAATTAGGGTCCGCAAGGTCAATTGATTCTGGAAAATGTACACGCATATCTATCATCTTATTCGGTATTAAATCTGTTATTTTTGATACCACTAACATCGAAATATTTCTTTCGAAACTTTTATTTTTATTAGCCACAGTTGCTGTAACTCTGCGATTAACTACCAGCGAGGCATTATTAATACAAGAAATAGATTTATTTATTTTTTCACTTTGGAGTTCTAGCCTCTGCATGCAATTCTGACTCATGAGGCAGCACTGTGAGCCGTTATCCAAAAGGCACCTTACTTCCTGCCATTGCGAACATCTGTCTTTTATCAAACATCTCACAGTAGACAAAACCACATTTTTATTTACCATTAGATTTGTAGCGACGAAAGACGGATTCCACTCACTGGGGGAAACCGAACCTTGTTCCGAATTTTTCCCCTCCGGTTGCGAATTATTTATGACTTCAGCGGTTTTTATATTCGAAGACGAAACATTTTTTGCTTCTTTCGAAAAGTGTATTAACTTATTGTGAGCCTTGCCACAAAAACAATTTCTAAACGAACACTTTTTAACGCTGCAATTAGGCGATAAACATTTGAAGCAGGCGTTTTTATTTTTCACTACCTCTACGCGTTCAAGAACTGAAAGTCTCTTAAATTGAGGACAAGCATACAAAGGATGATTCTCGCTCTTTAGACATAAATCGCATTTTTTATTTTTAATCTCATTGAAAAATACCTTTGATGCTGGTTTAAATTTATTACTATAATTTTGCCCTCTTCTCGTCTCATTAATGGTTTTGCCTTTGGAAGCAAAATACAAATCACATTCTTTTCCTAACTCGAGAGGTGTAAACCACTTTTGATTTTGTCTAATATTAATATGAGTTGCTGTTTCTTTATCCAGCATTTGGAATAATTTATCCGAAACTATCAATTGTTTTAGGGTCTCAAAATCTGTAACACCCCTTAATTTTAAATAATATTCAAAACTCGTCATTAAGCGTGACGCGAATTGCACATGAGTTTCGTTTTCTCTAGAAGCATATCTAAAATTCTCTAAAACCGCTTGCGCTGTTGGCTCGAATTCTCTAAGTACAATTGATTTAATTTCTTCATAATTATTTAAGTCTTTCTCAGCAATATAAGTTAGGATATTAGAAGCTCTTTCTCCTAATAAATTTAATAAAATCTCTGCTTTAAATTTCTCAGGAACCTTTTTAGTACTAAGTGCTCTCTCTAACGAAGTAAAAAAGAAACCCCAATCCTGAGCTTTGCTCGGTGGTTTAATACACAATATTCTCACAGACTTTAATAAGCTATCCAGAGACTCTTCTGGTTCGGTTTTACACTCTACATTAACGGAAGTCTGAGCACTATTTTCATTAGCCCTTAATTGCGCTAATTGTAATTCTATTTTAGTTCTCTCTAATCTAATACGCTCTAGTTCTATTTCACTCTCCTGATTGGATTTTTGGTTTCTATTCCCTGTTACTCGATCCACAGCATCTTTAACAACTTCGTTGTCATTTTTGAACACATCACTCTCCTCAATTAAACTCTTTATTTCACTCTTTTTCATGCCTTCCGCAACAACCAAACCTATCTCCTCGGCAACGAGTTTTAATTCCTCTTTCTTTAATTTTGCTAAACCCGCCATTTTAAATATATAATTCAAAATTATTCAAGAGAATAATATTATCACAATTTTATTCTAAACTCATTAAAACAAAATTAACTTCATCTCGGGAAATTAATTAACTCAACAAAAACAAAATTAATTTCTTCTCGGGAAATTAATTATAACTCATCAAAAACAAAATTAATTTCATCTCGGGAAATTAATTACAACTCATCAAAAACAAAATTAATTTCATCTCGGGAAATTAATTATAACTGATCAAAAACAAAATTAATTTCATCTCGGGAAATTAATTAGTTAATAACTCAAAGGATAATACTGCCCATACCTCTTTGCTGGGACTGCTGTCACTCGAGACCAGTTATCCACAAGAGAATTCTCATTCTTGGTATTTTCGCACCAAGTTCGTCATTATCGACGATATCACCACTAATAAATCACACATTTCAAATAATGAATCACTATACAATAGATGCATAGTTGTCTCCGGCGCACTGGACCATGTTTGGCCCTCGATAGCTCAGTTTTTAGAAAACTCAATCACATATAAATGAAACACAAACTCTTGGACTGTATCTCCATTCCTTTATTCTCAACACTCCCTAAACACCCTCTCTCTCTGTGGAATTCACACAAACACTCTCAAGGTTATATTATTTCACCACTTGGTGGCGCTACAAAATTAGTAGGCGGAGCGTTCTGCTGACTTACAGGCGCCAACAGTATGTTTAACTTTATATTTAATGTTATGACACAGCATATTATTTGTATGCTAATATGTTTTCAAAAGACCAGAAATTTGGTTTTAAAAAATACCAATTTTTATTAATAAAAGGATTTAAATTGACTTCCATATTGAAAATAAAATAAATTAATATTAATTTTAAAGGAACTGATCAGGTATAATTATTTATATAATACTAGCCGACTTTGGTGACCAGTCGGTTTGCCAATATCAATGTTCACTAAAATGTTTAATTAATATTTTACGAAATTTTTTTCTCAGAATAGGTTTTTTAGCAAAATATTTTTAAGCTTCAAATTTTGATAATCATATTATTCCCTTACACTATTATGCAGGCCTTAAGCTGTTCTGTTCATTTTATTATGCGTTTCTCTCTCCTTTTTTATAACGCTCGTAAAATTTAATTTTAAATTAAAGTGGAAATAATAAAACTGCATTTAATATAAAGACGTATTTTAGCGAATCCCAGCATGTTAAAAAAAAAAATATGAGAAATGAAAGCAGAGTCGTTCGGCATTGAAGTCTTAAGAGCACTACAGAATAATTTTCATGATTTATAATATCTCAAAAATTTATTCAACACAAATTTCACGGATTCGATGAAAAATTCCATTTTCAGTTTTTTTTTTAAAAGGATAAAAACGCTGTCAATAATAATGCGTCATTTTTTTCGATTTATAAATATAGAGGGTGGTTATAATTAAAGTTCCACTTTGAAATGGTCATAAAAGGAAAACTACTGGACCAAATATTACCAAACATTCTAATGGTTTAAAGAAGAGAGAGAATTTTTTTTTTCCGCCAAAAAAGTTTACGAACTCGTCACGATGGGGGGGGGGGGGGGAATGGCGCTGTATGCAACACTGTTAAACAAAACGGGACATAAAAATGTGCTTAATCGTTTCTGAAACGTGTTACAAAGCATGTTTAATGTGGCATCCACCATTTTCTGAAAGCAAGATAAATCGCATTACTGCATTCTCAACAAAAGCTCTTAGCATATCAGGAGGAATGTTATGCAAATGTCGCTGTATCGCATCTTTCAGTTCCCTTTTGAGATAACACACTCTGAACATGATATGCAACACGTTTCAGAAACGATTAAACACATTTTAAACCGATATCTTCATTTCCTCTTTTGCATAACAATATTGCATACAGCGCTATTTCCCCCCGGTGGTGAGTTTTTGAACTTTTTGGGGGAAAAGAAATTCCCATGACCTTCTTTAAATTACTTCCAAGTTTGATAACATTTGGTCCCATAGTTTTCTTTTTATGACCATTTGAAAGTGGAACTTTAATTATAACCAATCCGTATTTCAAAAAATTATGAAGTTTAAATTTTAAACAATCCTTTGATGGCAACACTTTGAAAAAAGCTAATTTTATCCCATGAATGCGAAACGTGCTCGTGCAGCTTAAATTTTATTTTTATTTTGTACGAAAAAAATTGTTGAAAAATATAGTTAAAATATTTATTTAAAAATTCTTTAAAAATAGAAATTTAATTTGTTTATTAAAGCATTTATATTATTAGAAAGATAATATTTTGAACTTTAACTTGATGTAAAGATCAATTTTGTGCTGTAATAATTTCGAAAGTTATAGCGGGAAAACACCGAAATTTCGCTTAATTTTTAATTAATTAAAATTCTAATTACAAGTTTAAAAAATCTCTCCGAGTTGCACATTACTGGCCTCCAAGGTATACACGTGCCAAGTTTGGTAGTTGTAGGTCCAACAGTGTGGCCTGTAGAGCGCCAACACACACACATTGAGTTTTATTATAAGTATAGAATAAATTGAAAAACTGTGTATTTCATTTTTTGAACAAGCCGAATTTTTGTCCCGTTTGGCCAATGCTTGTTATAATATACAATAGTTTAATCGAATTCTGTTTTGACCTGGAATAAACACACAAAAGCAATTTCGTTGCTTTCGTTGTCGTTGCTGCTGTGTTGGACTCCAAAACAAGAAATTTAAAATTTCGGCTTTTCATATTTTCATAGTTTGTCAAAGAATGGTTGAGGTATATCCTCCTCTATAAATGACAAAGACAAAAATGCTAAATTTTCAACACACACAAAAAAATTATAAATTGTCTCTAGAAAAAATTAAAGTATAAGAAATACAGATTTTGAAAATTAATATGCGTTCAAACAAAAGTATTTATTTGCATCAAACATTACTTATAAATTCTGCAGAAAAAATGTAAATATATAGCATGGTTTTAACCTGATTTTTTTTTCTCATTTTTATACGATATTATTAATGAAAAGACAACTTGTAACATAGGGTTTCGTTTGTAAAATTGTTGTAATAAAGAAAGATAGGTAATAATGATTTGAATTATAGAAAAATCCTAATGATTTTAGTTGGAAAAATTAAGACATCCAATGAAAAATATTTTTTCCCTTTCCAAGGTGTGGTAGTTTTTCGAAAACGAATTCGGATCGGAGTTTAGTTTAAAAACTACATATTGGTAATGTGAGAAAAAAGTTGATGAGAGAATTGGTCAGTCAATAAGTTAAGATAAACAGATTGATAAGAATCCATTTTCTTTACTGTGGTAATTGGACCCCCGAGGCTGGGAAGGAGGGGAGTAAAAAATGATGGTTTGTTTTTCGAACTCTTTCTAGCGTGAAGTTGATATTTTTTGAAGTAATCTTTTCTCGAATAGAGATAAATTTTAGAGAAGCTATACTCAGAATAATTAGGAACTCAGAGGGTATAATTAAGTATTTCATTTCTTATAAAAAGTGCCGCATTAATACTGAAAACAAATTTTCACAAAATTATTTAAATTTTGTAACAAAATAAAATAATAGATAAAAAAAGTAAAAATCGAAAGTAAAAATCGAAGAAAATTAAAATTACATTTAAACTACAGCATCCCCCACTCCCCCTAACAATTCTGTCAAGTTATGAATGAAGGGCATGTCATGCATTCATTAATTTATGTCGTATAAAAGATGTGATCGTTTTCGAATTTAGATATAACAATAAAATGAGTTTCCCAAAAATTGAATTCATTCGTTTTTACTTTCTTATATACAAAGAAAAATTATTATAATATTCAAAAAATTAGAGATTTTGATGAATGTTAAAATTCTAGATTTCAGTGAGTTCAAAAAACAGGTATGGAATTATGATTGTCTGTCTGCCTGTGAGTTCGACAATTCAGAAATACTTTGAGCTAGACGCATGAAATTTGGTACACCAAATTTCTAGATTTCTATCAAATTTTGAACGAAATTCATTCAGGAAATTTGTCTATCCTGCTGTTCGAACATAAGCTAACATGATAATACAAAATGAAGAGAGTTAGATGCATGAAATGTGGTGCACAGATTTAACCTCTGAAGTGTAGATATGTATTGAATTTGAAACTAAATCTATTAAGAAATTGAGGATATGTCGGTCTGTATTTTCACAAGCATGCCAGTGTGATAATTCAAAAACACAATGAATAATATACGACATTTAGTATGCGATTCTGTGACCACATTTGTAGTGTTGTGTCTCAATTGGTCGAAAAGAATGTATTAAATGTTAAAATAAATACAATAGAAAATTTTTAAAAAATGTAACACGTTTCTTAGCTATGTTTCATAGAAAATATTTTACAAATTGGTATTGTGTATAAGTAAGGAACAGCAAAGTTAATAGATCATTTCGCTAATATAAATAATAATTATATATATAATAACATTTATAATTTCTTATTGAAAAGTAAATATATAAATTCAAAATACACTTCAACAAAATCATAAAAAGGTTTTAAGGGTCGTAATTTGCAAAAAGTCTCCTCCTCCCTTTGTGCATTTTACCCTTTAACAAGGTAATCTAATAGAGGCTTGTATGAAACTCTTTCTATTTATATAATTTTGGAAAAAAATCTGTCTTCTGTTGTTTAAAGATTCAAATATACTATTTATAAATAAAAAAACATTAAGTGATATTAGTAAAAACGATTATCTATTCTTATTATCTAGTTTTTTATTCATTAGGAGTGTAAAAAGCAAGCTGAGTCTATAAGATACTCTTATATAATTCCTATAACACATAAAACTAGTTCATACAAATTTAATATATAAGTTAAATAATTTCCACGTTTGGTTTTTTCAGAGTTTTAAGAAATTTTTAATAAATCCGATGAGTTAAATACGATATTATCTATATTTGTTGTTCCCATACAGATTACTGAATAATGAGAGCTACTTAAACTAAAATGATAAATCAGTTACTAATTTTATTCAGTTGAATTTAATAACAGAAAAGGAATACCATCTATGAGATTCCTATCCCCCAAATATCCGATATTATCAATATCAATAAATGATAACTAGAAAGTTTTCTTCATTTATTTACTATAAAGGATAGAAATTTTTTTAATATATCATGCATAAAATGAGTTAAAGTGTTCCTGATGTCAATTGTAATAAAACGCATTAAAGTATCGTGTCATTTAATTGCCATTTTTTCTAGCAAAGGTTCAATCCTTATGAGTTCCCATAGAATTAGGTGACAAAAGTTCATATCAACCACTGTCAGAGAACTCATATTCAAAGGAAAACACCTGCCCAAAGCGCATTAAATGTCCGAAATCGCCACAGACCGACACCTCAGAAAGAAGGGGAGTAAAGAAGAAAAAGAAAGATCTCCCCCTCACTGGAGGACATGAAACACCAGAAACAGACTTTCAGCCTCAGAGAAGCTTTTTCCCATCCCCTTAATTGAAGTTATAAAGGGAAAGGGAGAAATCTGTGAAGGGGTTGAAATGTGAACGGACTAGTTATTCTTAGAATAATGGAATCATTGAAATCATTCGAAACTGCATATCATTGTAATTGGCCTATTCACAGGAAGTGTTTGAAAGTGTGAAGTCTTTGCTCTTTATCAGTGATTTCTTGACTTGACGAGGCAGGTTGACATTATCATAATATCAGTTTCTTTTAAGAGCTGAATATTCTGTCAGTTGACTACTGTTATTCAAATTTGCCAGAAATCATTAGGTTACATGACATGTGTGCATCCAGGGCTTATAATTTTTCTGCCTAGCATACTGAATACTGTACCGATTTGAAACATATAGATATCGAGGTAGTGACCATCCAAGTATCACGATATCTTCATGCATTGTTGAGAAGAAAAATTGTACTGTTTTTGTATTTAGTTTAGAATAAGCAAATGGTTATTTTGTATCTAAAATTAATAACATGTTTCATTTAAAGTAATCTAAAAAGAAGTTGAAGATCTTTTTCCTACTGTGTTTTCTACTCATAATTCCAGTTGATATGATTAATTAATTAATTTATCATCCATTATTATAATCAAGCTTTCAGGTTCTTCTGAATCAAGGATGGATTTAATTTTAGTTAGTACGATGACAGAATGGCTCTTGTTTGATATCAGAACACAGAACCTTCTTTGGTCAGTCGATCTGAAACGATTAAGATATGTTATGCGTATCTGTTTTGATAAGTGCCTACTATAAGTGACAAAAAGTGACAAAACGGCAATATATATGAGTTAATAGAAGCATTATATTATATTTTTTTATTAGTACTTATGTACGATTAACTAAAATTTTAGATTTCGTTTTCAATGAATTCTTGTCACACTAGAGCTACGAAATGGGAAACTGGTATTGTTTGTCTTTTTCAGTGGGGCAGATAGAAAATTTCTATAGCTCAGCCTTTAGAAAGAAGATATCTTATCCGATATCCTTCTTTTGTGGTGGTAGATGTTCATCAGCAAATACTTTTAACATTATCAAATATTCAGTGATTTTAAAAATGGTTTTCAAAATATAATGTTTATGGCCTTCATTACTTTCTTACTATAAAAAAATATTGTTCAAACAGTTACATTTTTTATATGCTACGCTGCCTCCAATATAAAGTTCGCATGTTTTTCATTAGTATTTATACATTATGAAATATTTTCCCAATAATATTTCATTCAAAGATGTTATTTCATGTGATATAAATTTATTAAAAACTGATTGACTGACTAATAGAAAAATTCTAGATTTTGGTTGGGAAATATCTTTTTTTATGCTGAAATGCATTTTCCCCGTATTTAATTTGTTCATAACCCTTTGATGGAGGGTGCCACTGTGATGGAAACGAATCTTCATCTTCTCTCCTGACCTCACGATTCTCTCACTAGAGGCGCTCTCTCCGCGTTTCGCCGACTCCTTTTTTTTAACCGTAACAAGTGTGTCTATTGCAGATGGTATTTAATAATAGCTAACATTTTCTATGATGTTTATAAATAAAAACATAAAATGAATTCTATTCTAGAATACTGACGAGATTTGCATGCATGAAGCATCGCTGTGGGAGATCTCATTTTAAAAATTAGTCGCTATATTGCTTAAATTTCTTTAGCGTCAATTGCTCGATCAAATTTGAGGTAATAATTTGTAATTTATACTTGGATGCTTTTAGAGTGGTTCAGCTTTGACAATCTCGGCGATGATTTTCCAGAACTGTGAACTAGTTATGAGGTTGTCAAAGGCGCTGTCTTTGTGATAGTATATTATTCAAGGATACTTAATGTTTAGTAACTGACATAACATTTTAGGGGACTGTACGGTTTTTAATACGTCATGACAGATCAAGATATAGACTTTGAAAGTTTACCTGGAGATGTAAGAGATAAATTAGCAGAGTTAGAACTAGAACTTTCTGAAGGTAAGTCTCTTGTTTATTCTTAATTACTTGCTTAGTAAGTTTACAACAATTTCATGCTCCCCTTCCTTGTTTAAAAAAAAAAAAAAATTTAAATTTTATTTAAAAAGTTGAGGCATATTTTATCATAAAATTTCAGTAAAATGATATGTTTTTAAAATGTTTACATAATATGAAAGTGAAATAGGGGTGTAAATAAATCCATCAATAATATATCTAGTTTTTATAAGTGCCTTGATGTAAAGAAAGGTCTGAAATCATTAGACACTAACTGAAAAATAGCATATTTGATATTGTAACTACTTTTACCTTCAGAAATTCTATTAATTTAATTGTTTTTGAATTGAAGCCTTTAAATTCAACATTATTTTTGGTCTAAAAGATAATTTAAATTATTTTTAATTTTGGGATTTGCTCCCTTCTCTCAGTAGAATTCTTAATGATAATGTTCTCATTAAAACTTTATTTATATCGAGTTGTATTGTCTTTAAAGATTTATTTTGTTTTATATAGTTTTCTTGATGTATTATTGCGACATAATAGTTTTCTTCTCTTACATGCTTTCTTTTTACTTAGCATTAGCTTTTAGATGTATCATAAAATTAAGTTAATGCCATCATGCAATTTCAGAATGAGTAACAAGTAAGTTGCTGCTTAAAAATATGATTGTACAAAAGTAAAAAAAAAAAAAAAAATGGGCAGGCTAATATAAAATTTATTGCAGATTACTAAAAGTACCAAATTTTTTATTTGAAAGCTTAAAAGTATAGCATAAATTAATGAGGAGATAATTTTGAATGTTAGGTTTTTATTATTATATGTAATTTCATTCAAAGTGTATTCTAATACACCAAAATAAGTTATAAATGAAAGATGCAAGAAATATATATTTTGACAGCAAACGAATTAATAAAGGTTGCTTATAGACTCTATTAAATAACAGTTTTGATTTATTCAATTTTTATGATAAATTTTCTTATAGCAAGAATTTCCATGAGTAAACACAGAAATAGTGGTAAAGTGTAATTACTGTTGTATTTTTTTGCTTTTGTTTAAGAAGCATATTAATGCATACAATTAAATTTTGGAGATATGAATTTGTAGTACTGCATTAAATTTTTTACTTCAAGCTTGTTTTTATAATGATATATATTTTTCCTCAGTTTCTTTTTTGTTTATAATGCTGAAGAATACTGATATCTCCAAGATGCACTAGTTATAGATAGTGTAAATAATTTTATTCTTTCCTTTTAAATATCTTCAGACATTGTTTTTAAGGAATTATAAAAAGTGGAAAAAAATAGTGTAAACTAGTATTAGTTTAATTTTCATTGTGGAGGTCCTGAAATGATTCAATCTGACTGAAGTTTAATGAACTGATTGATTTCTTGTATTTTTTATTTATAATTTGAATTTTATTTTATATTTGTTTATTAATTATTTGTAAATCAATGCTTTGCTATAAATAAAGAAATTAATGAGTGTTGTATCACCAGAAGAATTTTTTTAACCAGCGTTAATTGTTTTATTTAAACTGTCAATTTGTTCTTCTAAAAAATTTTTAGAAATGTCTTTTTCGTTTCTAGAAATTAATATTAATGATGTTTAATTTAAATGTGAATTTTTGACTTTATTTTCATTGACTGTCTTTCTTACTAAACTCATCAATGCTTTTCTCATATCTCATATAAACAAAATATTCTTCTGACTTTAGAATTTTCAAATCATTATTTTTAATATCTTGATCAAATTACATTTTAGTGATTCTGTTCTATGTGTAAGATAAGGAATACACATAAAATAATGTAGTTGTAATTGTTCTTAATAATATTCTTTCACTATTTTGGTTTGATTCTACTACTGGATTTATTGTTTCTGGCATACTTAATCACTTTCTTTTTTTGGCTAAGTGCTAAATGAATGTTTGAAATCTCATGACTCTTCCAGGTTATCTGTTTCTCTATTATGGTGTCTTAAGTCTTTTTCTTTCTGTAATTTTCTGATTAAATTATTTTAAATTATATATATATAATCTGAAGAGATGATTAATCTTATTTAAGAATGAGAATTAAATATGTAGAATCCAAGTAAATGTTGATTGCATTTTTAATTATGGTGCACCAATGTTAATAAGCATAACTAATTATCTAACTTCTGATTGCAAGATATCTTATGTTATTATGTTACCTTATTCCTCTGCTTCGTGATACTTGTTGGATTTCCAAATTGATTTTATGTGAGGCAGCCGAACTGTATCTTGTAAGCATATGCTAACTCATTAAATGAAATGCCTTTTTATTTCCCATTATGTTCAGTCTGTTCTGTTATATTTTCTTACACTCTTTTGCATATTTTGGTTAATCGAAGAATGAATCAAAACTTGGGAGATATCAATGCATGCTTTGTCAGATAATGAAACTGAATTTTGAAAATTGTTGTTAAAGTATCTTCTAAATTACTTATTCATTATCTTCAAGAAAAATATAGTTCCATTATGATGATTCTTCTGTTTTAATTTGAATAATCTGAATAACATAGCTTGAAACTTCAAAAAATTTTCACACCCGTCAAAATCTTAAAATCGGAAAGAGTAATTAAACATTTTGAATTCTGGAATCTACTTTGTTTAAAAGTACATTTCATGCATGGAACAACACTTTATCATAAATTTTTCCTCATGTAGCATTTTGATCTGTTAACTGGGTCTTCATGATTTTTTAAAAAGGAAATACATTTTATTTCTAATAAGTTTCTTTTTATAATTGTTATTTACATAACCAGGAATACTGAAACAGTATCACTTTTGGAGGTGTAGTTTTAAACCCCCGAGACTGAAATGTGTTTATGCTTTATTTTATTAGTGGATAGT
>JAPMOR010043759.1:259699-333487 GCA_026543865.1 Argiope aurantia
AATGTTTTTATTCATGCCTGATAAAATCTTTAAACTCTGGAATTGTAATTTGTAATAATTCATATGAAAAGACATCATCAAGCTACTTTTTGAAATATAATCTATCATGTTATGGGAAATATAATATTGTTGGACTCTGTTGCTTTGTTTTACATTTTGCTGTTCTAATGAAAATACACAATCATATGTGTTCTTGAAAAATTATATGAATCTTGAACTTTTTTGTTTTGATAAAAATTGGTTGTAGTCATTTAAGATAACTTTGCTTACAGTGATCATCCACTGTTTGTTTTTTGTCAGAGTTTATCTCATATAATTTCTTTCTGGACTGGATGAATTTTTTTGTCACAAATACCAAATCATCTATATGTGCAATCTCTTTCTTATTAAGATACTTGAATAATAAATGAAATCTAATTATCTTTCAGAATATTATTTATTCTTATATTTGAAAAGTTCTGTAACTTAGATATTTTCATTACTCATTTTATAGGTGATTTGATTGATGTTTATAACCAACCTTTATTTATCTGGAAATTTTCTCTAGAGATCTTTTATGCTAATGTTTTGAAAATGCAGTAATTTACGCTCATATGAGTGCAGTAAATCAGTGTCAAGTAAAATGAATTTTAATTAAATTATCTTCTAATTATCTGACTTTAAATTTAGAAAATTTCAAAACTGAAAATGGAAATATTATAATTCTTCTTATATATATATATATATATATATATATATATATATATATATATATATATATATTTGATATACCAAAATTTATGTACATTTGAAAATTGGAGGCAATTGTATAAATTAGAAAGACTTCTTTTGGTTTACGAGCTCATTAATAATCAAAAAGCACTGAAATATTGATTTAAATTGGGATTTGTCTATTCTAGATCATGATAGATATTTTGAATTTTAAATATTTTTTCAATCATTTACAATAATTTTGCTGTTTTCAGCATTGTATTGAAGAAATAATTTAATCCATTTTGAGAGTAATTAAAGTATTTGTTTGTTCATTTTAGTAGGTGCATATATTTAAAATATAAGTTGGTTGGATATGAATGAAGAATGTTTTAAAATTTTCATATGATATTTTAGGTAAATCAATGTTAAAACTATTTTTAAAGTATTGTTTTAAGTTAGCTATTTATGAGGTAATATTACCAGTAAGTGTTAAATGCTAAGAAAGAGAGGCATGAGAAACATGCTCACATTTAATACTTTTAAAGTAATAATTCCCATCATTTTTGCTCGTTCAATAGTTTTTTTACTAGGATTTGGGAAAAGTGAAGATTCATTCAGTTCATAAGTAAAAACAGAAATTAATTTATTTTAATTAAAGTAGAAGAATTTTTATGTTTGAAATTATGCGGCATGAGAAATAACTATCAAATATATTTTTTTATCGGTTGAGAATTTTATATTTTCCCCCAAATTTAATTTCTTTTAATGATAGTATCACTAATATGAAAAATATATCTCTTATTTCCTTATGATTTATTTTTTAAAATAATATATTATTGCGTGTTTAAATAAAACATTTTGTAATTTTTTTTCTGCTTTTCCTATTTCTATTGATATTGTATGTAATGTGCAGTAATCATAAAGACAAATGAAGTAAATAAAGTAATTAAATGTTCCATCACTTTGTAATTCACAGATATTTCAAAATAAACATTTTTTATGTTTTGACTACTACCTGCACATCTTGTTTGGATTGGTTGAATTTTTCTACCTTAGATTCTTGATTCTACACTTTTGACTTGGAAAAAAAGGATTTGTCAATTTCAGGGTTATTTTCTTAATTGATTTCCATATTTCTGATATTTAATGACTCAGAATTTTCTCATGGTTATGAAAATTCATGACTAACCATGGTTTCTCTGATGATTAAATAGAATTACAGTCTAATATTTATGTACCGTTATTCATTTCTCTGATATCAGGAAAATTGGTTCCTATTTATCCTTCATAATCATTAGCTATACATTAATTATGAAGGATTTTTTTGTCAACATTTTATTGAAGTTTACTCTGTTGTTTTAAATCCAATATCAGTTTTATTTTTGCAGTTGATTTTTCCCAGTACTTTATAACAGTCTGATAAATATCTGTATTTGTCCATCTGTCTATGTAATTTTTTTTTCAGTACCATTGTCTGTTATTTTCTCACCATCTGTTTTTAATTTTTAAAGAATTATTATGAGATTGCATGAAGTATATGCTATTGATTAAATATATTGATGATTGTGTTGTTTTCTATCTTAAAAAATGTACCAATTTTTTTGCTCTTGCAATAGCTAAGATAATCATTACTTAAATTACTTCATTCTTGTCATGTTGGAATATAGTTGGCAGAATGAATGTATCATTAATAATATATTAATAATTTTTAATATATTACTAATGATATAGCAAGTTATGGATAGTGACTGTATAATTAATTATCAAATTATTTAATACTCCATAAACTTTAGCTATACAAACTAAAAGCCATTTCTCTCCCTGCCTTTTTACTTAATGGTTCAGTTAATCTTTGGGTTTAATATTATTCTTAATATCACCAATTTTGAGTAATTTCTTTGATTCAGTATTTTATGTACCTTTTGCACTTTTTTTATTATATGGTATTTATTGATTAGTTCCACATCTTTTGATATACATTATCCAGTACAGCTTTCAGCACATGGGCCATTTTTCCATTGAGCAAAAACTGAGTCTTTTATTTTTTAATGTTCCATATTTGCATAGCATTTCTTCTATTATTAGTTCATTCAGACTGCTAACTAATTTCTTTATTTTAAAATGTTGCTGCATGAATTTGGAATTTTTTATTACTGTTATACATTTGGTGTAAAATTGCAGAAGAATCAAACATGAGGATTGCATTTACAATAAATTATCCAAGAAATATATGCAATTAATTTAAATACTGCTTCTTAGCAATCTAGAAGACTTAAATTGATGCTTTTGAATGGAATAGTGTTTATACAAATATGAAAAAAAAATCAGTCTACTTTTATTTCAGTAATGCTAAAACGAAGCTTTAGTATTAAATTATACATTTCAGATGTCATGTCTCGTCGCTTTTTAAGCTGCTTGCTTTTGTCCGAGCGGTTAAGTCCATGACTCATTCCAGTAGTAGTAAATATTGAGGTCTACCTAGTGTTCTAGCATACCTAGAACACTAGGCAAGAATGAAGAAGCTGTTTGAAATTCACTATGAAGACATAATGTGCTTGGAAACTAGATGCCCTGACATTGCTATTATGTCCATAATTAGTCTTCCAATTCTCTAAACCCATATGGAAATTTTTATGTAGAATTTTTATAAATTACCTTTTGCTACTATCTCTTAGCCGATAATACTCAACAGCATTATTACAATATCGTCATGATATTTTCCTTCGTTCAGAATATCGAGAAACGTCATACACTACCTTGTGCCAATAAGGCGTTTATAATTCGTTTATTATAGAACCAAACACATTCAGAAACACATGACTATCTCAGACTTCCTTGTACAGTAGGTTTTTTTTCGGGCCTGTATTCGTATAGGGAAAAGCTAGGCTTGAAATCGAATAATCAGCTTTATTTTTCTTCTTGACACAATTTTGATACTTTTTTCAATTTTTTTAAAATATTTTTTTTATTGTAGCAATTGAAAAAGTAAAATAGCAATGGGAAATGGCAAAAATTATTAGTCTTCAATCTGGATGGGAAAACGTTTATAGATATGATTTTCCTAGGATCGGAATGAAATTCAAAATCTTTTCTTTCTTGTTATTTTTTAATTTTATTTTTTGCCAATTCATTTTGCCAATAGTTTGGGCCCAAAGTGTTAAAATTTCATTGACATTGCATGGCCCAAAATCATGTCTTTTTTAAGACTCCATACTAGTAAATATAGCCCATGGTTTTAATATAACGGCACGTGCCTTCTGTTTATATTGGAGGCTTAACATTCAGTATGTTAAAGATGAGACGATTACAAGGTTTGTTGATTTTGCTCGATGAAATATTTTTTCCCTTTCACTTGACATCTGAACAGGAAGAATTTTTTTTCATGTTAACTGAAAAAATTAATTGATTTTCAGATATTTTGGTGTTTGATTGGGTCCATTTGATTAAATTGATTTTAAGATGATTGATTATTATTGCCAACTACTTACTTTATCTGAGATTTTTGAAGCAGGAGAAACTTCTAGAACTTCATAAAAGTATACATTATCTTTTTAAAATTGTATTCATCGACTGTAGAAAATTAAAGGCAGATAATTTGAAGGTAAATAAATGCTCTCTCGTTCTCTTTTTTTCCTTTTAGTTTTTGACATTTCCAGTTTTTTGGGGTTAAAATTTGTTTATTATTTTAAGGATTTCTTTTATATCGAAAATGTTGTTTTTGAAATTTATGATAAAAGATTCAGTCTCATGATTTCCTATTTTTGATTTTACATCCCTAAACTTACTTCATGGAAGTAGACTATAATATTTATATTGTTACTTGAACTATTTGCAAATGAGATGGAAAATTTTTTATACTGGAGCTCTCGTCACTTGATTGCATTTTAAAATAGAATGTTCGATGTCTGTTCAATCAACTATGCATAATTTATGTAGGCTTGTCCATCATCCAATAAACAGAAATCCAGATTAATAGATTTTGACGAGGCTATGGTAATATTTAGGATATATGCTACGTTGTAAGTTTTATTTTTAGGGGACCCCCCCCTGGTATTATATGTTGATTTATTTGTCTGATCATTGATGGATTAACGGTTGAACATAAAAAAAAGTTCTTCCCCTCTTCTAATATTTTATTAGAAATGTAATTTGATTATTAGTTATATTAATTATATATAATTAAATATTGATTATTTTAATTTATATAATTATTACCTTCGATCCACAAAATCATACTTTGCAGGTTGGAGCTTTGCTTTCCTTCTTTTATATACAATGAGAATATTTTCGCCATACTTCACGATTTTTATTTTTCTCATTTTTATTCGACAAAAAGTAATATACTTGAATTTTTTTTAAAAAAATTTCCTAACTCTGAGCGACAAAATTTAAAATACAGTTCAAACAGTAACGATAGTTTCTGATTTATCGTTATTTAAATTTATAAATTCCTTCTCGACAGACTTAATGAAACTTCCATTTCAAAATGTGTCTGTTTTTGTTTGGTGTTACCATTTCTCATTGTAATCTTTGCTGAACCATGTACTGAGGAAATTTGACTTATTTTTCCAAGGGCAAAATAAGTAATCTATTTCTTACTTCCTGTTTGCACCTGCATCCCTCACTCGCTTCATGACCCACCATCGTGACGTACCTTTCTCGCCTATCCAGTGCGTCCTTTAACGAACCGGATTGAATGGTCAGAAAGCACCCCGTTGATCTAGGTTATGTGAAAGAGTGGAATATAATAATAAATTAAATAGCCTCATCTTCTAAAAATCGGCATACAGAGAATCAAAAAGCAAGCAATTTCACTAAACTCATAATTTTTTGGGCCACCGTGAAGGAGTCTTTTAGCTTCCTTCTGAAAACGATTTTAATTTAGTTTTCTTTTTATTTGGAACTAGTTTTATTACTACTCTTCGCTGGAGTAGATTCAAATTCAATCTTTATTCATTGCAATTAATCTTATTAATCTGATTATTACGAATTTATTTCATGATTTGATTACATATTTGTACGTTTTGCCATAACTGATACTATCTGGCCAGAATCACAAATATTTGGCTTACTGTTTTATTTTCAGGCGCATAATTAGTTGTATTTAAGTAAGAGAAATGATTATACATTTTTTAAATTAAAATATGTGTAAAGATAATTACTTTTAAAAGTTGAAAATAATATCCTAATATAATTAGTTGACAAAGAAAATTGAGAATGAAATAGTTTAATACCGCCTTAAAATTCGAAATTTTGCCTTTTCAGTAATACTAAAATCTTTTATATGCTATTTTTTCTTCAGTTATTAATTTTTTCAAAATTAATGCAGACGATTTTGAAATACGGCAAGAATAAGACTGATATACTGTACCACTTTTTTTTTGTTTGAAATTTCTGTTTCGTATCTTTTAGAATTTTTAAAAATTAGATTAAAATAGTTATTTAATGATGCTTAAAAGAATTGAAGAAAATAATTGATATTTCCTTCATCTCCAAATGGTTACAAGTGATCAAGGACAGTAAATCAGGTGTGTGGTGTATTAAAAGGAATTTATGTATTATAATAATTTATAGAAAATTAGTTTTCACATTAAAAATATTATATATGAAAGTATTTCAATTCCGCACAAAGTCGGGTATATCAACTTTATATAAATTTTATAAAATACAAATCTTTTTTTAGTTCAAAACTGGGAAATTTTTAAATAAAAGTACTATTGAATTTTAATATTGGTGTTCCTTTCTTTAAAATTATATCAGGCTATATTTAGACTAAATCAAGTGTTTTTTAAAAATCCAGTTTTGCAGGAAGGGATGATTATTAATTGTTGACTCATTGAAAAAGGAGAGCCTTTAAATAAAAACAATAGCAGATTTAAGAAAAATAACTTTCGTAAATTAAGGAAAATGAAACATTTGCACACAGTATAAAGAAATAAAATTTTGAACTGCGGGAAATAGATTGGATTTCATTAAAATATTCCTTAATTGAAATGAGCTTTCATATTATTTAACTGAAAAAATCTGCTAGGTAGAGAATTTCTTTCAGGTTCTTTGAAATTCTTGGGGCAAGTGCAGTGTAATCAACTGGATCTCTCACATAACCTAATGCGCCTTTGGTATCCACCGTTGACCATTTAATTTTGGCTGCTGAATTCTTACAATCTACTCATATATAAAAACAAAATGGGTTTTAGAGTTAAATAAGTGATGCAGATTTAAAGTTAAAATGTTTATGTAAAAAGAAAATTTTTAACAGTGGGAATTAATTGTCTGATGATAAGTAATGTGAGGCATGGAGCAAACAAACTAGTTTGTGGTTTTAGAAAACTCAAAGTGACGAGTTTCATCATATGTAAAATTACTCCGGATTTTTTGGAATTAATGCACTTAGTTGAAGTTAAAGTAAATAAGTAAAGTTTTAATTTCTACTTTTTTCATTCACAAGAGATATGAATGTAAAGACAGTCTTGTAGAACAGGTGCCAACTGTCGAGAATGATGATTGTCGATTTTATCAAACATCCGTTCGTAGGTTATGGTTATAAGACATTAATGGTTTGGATAAACACTCTTGTAAACGTACGTGCATTTCTTTAAAATGTAAAGAAAATATATATAAAATTATTTTCATTCAGATTTAGCCTTTCTAGTGATTTTTAATTTCGAAGCTGCGATTTTTTACTACTTTCTGCTTATTTTGTTAGTTGCTAACGGCTATTTAAAGGCGAAACGTTGTGCTTTTCATTACACCATGCTTTTGTTATCAGAGCATTACATGAATGATCTCCCTGCTTGATTAAATTGAATTTATTGTAATTAAAAAATTCATTGCGGCAAGCCAGAAGACGAAGGCAGATTCCTTTTTCGTCTTGCGAAATAATGGAACGAAAATTTCATCCCTTCCGCCGCCGTCATTTCCCTTTTTATTTTCATTAGGGTTTGAAGGTGAGGGTGAAAGTGGGTATTAGAAAATGAAGCTGATGATAGATTTCCAAATTAAAGAGCAGTCGAAATCAAAGATTTAAAATCACTTATCAATTTCTAATTTCTAAGCAATTGCAACTGTCGAATAACTTTCACAGTGTTATAATGCAGTGATAATTCACCTGTTTCTATCTTCTGTCATAAGGTAGTTGTGGGGAAATGAAAATTTCCCCTATAATTACCTTCACTATTTCCACCATCCTGGAGCTAGAACTCGGCCTAAACTTGCATCTTTCCTCGCAGGTGCAAATCCAAGTGTGTGGAGATTTTTTCTGAAGTTGTGTCATGAGTACGTTATGAGTCATGTAAGTACGTTAAAGGGACGGGGGAGAAACTCACATTTCCTTGGCTTATAACTTAGTAGAGCTTGCTATGAAATATTACTTACATCTTGGAGCTTGAGAATCGATAGGATGAGTCCACCGTGTAAACATAATATGAATCATCTGCATATTTATTTCTTGAAACTTACTATTTCATCGAACTCTATCACACTATCGAATATTTGTGCTATTTTTGTATGTTCCGTTGGAACACACGTTTGAGACTGTAATATATCTATCTTTAATTTTTGATTGGACAATTCTTCATCGAAAATTTGATTGAATTAAATCTGAAGAAATCTGAGGCTGATAATAATGTGCATTTACCATTTGTTATTTCTGTTATTTATTAATTATTAGCTGTAGATTTTAAAATTAGAGATACATTCGAACATATGTGATTTTTCTTTATTGAAATATTCGAGTTTCTAACATTGAGAATTGTTTCGATATTTGAGTTCATATTGCGCGTATGGCAGAATTTGTTAATATGACAGGAATAAAATGATCATTTTATAAATAACTAGCTAATCGCTTTGCATCAGGAATCGCTTTTTATTTATTGCGTGCAATTTTCAGGAGTGACGGTATAATACTATTACAGTGTTGCAAATAAATAACTATTCATTTCTTTGTAAAATTATTTGGATCTGTTCGCAAACATTGCATTCATGTAACAATTAAAATGGAATACAGTAAATTCTGATCGGCAAAGGATACAAATAATCACACGAATGCTTTGAGGTATTTTTACCATTAGTAGGTATCTATATATAAAATTATGACATTAATAAAATGTAGATTTTTGTATTTACACGTTGTTGGTTTACTTTTTTACGAAAGAAAAAAAAATCGGTTATTTATTTTCTCTTTTTGGTCTTAAAACATTCTTTTATTTATTTATTTATTTGTGAAGGGTTTAAAAAAACATTTTGGGATTAACATTTTCGGAGAATTTGCAAAACAGATAATCGAGAGTTTATTAGAGGTCGTAAAACAAGTAGTTGAAAAGGAATTCGCTAAGGGAGATGTTTACAATACCACACACTATATATTCTCTTATTTATTATGCATAGAAATTTCTATATCTACAGAAGTTATCAACTTCTAAAGAGGGTGCTGTTTGCACCTTGTGCATCGTTTTTTAATTAATTTCTTTTTTTTATTTAAAACTTCACCTGAAACAAAGTTTTTTTTTTTTTTTTTTGTGAAGTTGAGAGTTACTGAAGTTGAACTCTTTGATGTAATAAATTGTTATTTTAGTGATTAGTTGTTTAAAGTTAGTAAGTTCTTTATAAAATTGCATAAGAGGGATTATTGCATTATCTTTGTTATCATTAATTTTAGGTTTTCTTCTGTTATATTAGCTATGCATTATTATTGCCATTTCGGAAAATAATCTTGGAAACAAAGAAGTATAAAGAATCTTAAATGATGAAATTTAATGATTAGGGTGCTCGCGATAAGCCCGAAATTACTTTTAAGTAAATAGCTTCCTAATCTGACATGTAAAGTTATTTAAAGTGGCATGTAATGGGATTTTTTCACCATTAGTTAAATGAAGTAGTTGTGATGTTAGATATATTGAGATTTTAACAAGAACTGCTCTCTCATTAATTATTAAATTTATATTGTCGCAGAGATTCGGGATGACATATTTCTTTTTTGGCCGCAGGAACTAAAGTGCTATCATTGCTCGTTATTAACACGAAGGAAAATGATAAATGCGGCGATCATTCTTAGGATATTTCAATATTAACTGTTAATTAATTAATCATTACAAAATTGTAAGAAAAGATGATGGATGGAATTCGGAGGGTTGCCGTTCCAGAGTTTATTTTGAGGTTTGGAAATTCTATGAGCAGTATTTTTCGATTCGAAGTGGTGGTAAGGAGCATGGTAAGCCTTAATCTCAACAAAATCTTAATCTGGCTGTCAAAATTTAAATGGCAGTGGGAAATGTAAATTCAAATTGTTCTCTTTCTCAAATATTTTTAATTAATGCAAATCATTACGAAATGAAATCAAGCATACACATTATTGGATCTTTATTGATGCGAATGGCCTATTAAGTTATGAAATTCGAATAATGCATGCAATAAATATTAATATTATCAATAGTGAGTAAATAGCTTGTGAAATTTCTAAATTATTAGACTTTACGTGTGAATCTAGAACTAATCAATGAACTCGAGTGACATTGTTTTATAAAATTCTCTGGGATATAATTTTATAAAACACCCTAGTGACGTAACTATAAAGTGATTGGACTGGCAAAATGCCAGATGATTTGGTTTTAGGGGTTCCCTTTTCTGTCTTATTGCAATTATATAGACACCTAGTCAGGGCCAATGATAATGTTTAATTTTCTAAAGTCCTCACCTTAAACGTTTGTCTGAGGTTCCCTGTTGTCTATTTGCGCAGTTAAAATGTCTAAGCCCCCATTTCATTTTTAAATAAGTCTTTTTGATTACTCTTTTCATGCTTTCTTGTTTGTTCATTTAACGCCTTAGCTTTTCTACAGTCATCCTCCTTGACTTTCGTCGAAATAAAACTCTTTGGCCTTATTTAAAAAAAAATAAAAACTGCTATGGTTGGAAAAATTTTAACAAATGTTTTTAAGTTCTTTCTATTTATCTATTATTTTTAAAAAAAAGAAACATCTTCCAATTTTTAGTGCTATTCAGAAGTCTTTTTAGTGTATCATTTGTTGATATTTTTTTATTGCGAAGTGATTTACTGCCATTTTAAAACAAAGTTGACCGAGTGAACAACTGTTTGTTGTATTTAAGAGTCACTCGCCTTGCAGAGTGTAAATATTCGGTACGTTACTACTAATAAAATGGGATTTCCTTTCATTTTATTTGCCTTTTGAAGTTTCCGTTTGAAACGTGATTAAATTAATTCTTGTGTTCTAAGGTCAGTTTAAACAATTAAATTGGACGACGTCCTTCCCGAAGAATAAGGCACAATATGCTTGGCAAGTTCTTTGGCCTTGCGCATTAAACGTTTTTTAAAAGCACTAACAAGCTTAATACGTAATGAGCGCGATCATGCGTAACTGCTGTAGACCCGTTAAAAAAAGTATTATTCCTCTTCTCGACTGTAAGAGATGATTATTCTTATTTATTTTTAAGGAATGGAGCATTGTATTAGTAGCATCCTTTTCAAAGTAGCGTTTGTTAGCTATTGCCTGTCTTGATAGCAAAAATAGCCATTAAATGATGTTTCGGCTTCAGTATCTGTTAGAAAATAAATTTCATGCCTACCAGGTTTCGATAATTATGTAGTTTTGAGATTGTATGAGATAATAGAAAATTTGGTATCTACTTATAAATACCATCAAGTTTCAGTTGAAGAGAGGGATATCTGAATGGATTCGTTTTTAAGTTTCAGCCATGTATCACATTTGTAGCTCTTTACCTATGACATACTTTATAATCATGAACCGCAGTTTTAATTCTTCCCGTACATCAATTTTTTTTGCTTCTTTTGAGATTATGTTGTTTACAGATCATGTAGCATTTATATAATTTTTAATGGTGCATTGACATAACAAAGATAAATGGCAGTATGGGAAAAGTATTTTTTCTTCAATCCAATATCCGCCTTTCAAACATGAAATAAGAGCAGAAATATATTGTCTTCTAAGCATCCCCTTTCCCTGTCCGAGCAATTATTATATAACCTCCTGTTCCCGTCTTTACGCTGAAATAGTACAAGATGATCGTAAAAATTTTCTCTTATTACAAAAAAATTATTGTAAAAGAAACTTTGAATATTATACTGTAAATTTTTACTACGGAATAAGCGAGTGCTTAAATTTTTTTCAAAGTCCAATAGATATCGCAACTAATATAGAAATAGTGATTTTCAAAATTGTGTCAAGGAAAGTAAAATTTCAGAGTATTCTTTGGCTCCATGAATTCAAATCGGCCATTACTGTTAATCAGTTTTTGAGTTACATAATGAACGAAGTGTTTGCAATGCAAGTTGAAGATATTGATACATTCGAAGTGAGGATTGCAGACGCTATCCCAATGTGAGAGCTGAAAGGTTGACAATACTTGGCGAGAATTGGAATACCGTTCGACATTTTTCGAGCTCCCAAGGGTGCTCACATTAAAATTTACTGACGTAAGTTTTATTAAAAACTTTATAGACATTTTTACAATATATTGGGACAGCCTTATGCCAAGTTACAATAGCTTTTTTACAATGAGTTTTTGTAGTCAGGGGACGACTTTGTGAGTACCCAGTATATATTTATTTCTGTGTAAAGTCGTTTCATGTTTTTTTCCATCAGGAAAATAGATAAATACGAATTATTAAAACTTTTGCGCTTGCTAATTTTGTGATCAATAAATTTTATATTGCACTTTCGTAATACTGACTTGTGCACTTTAAGTAACCTAATATTAGAATGCCCATTCATAATTGAGCGATGCATTTACGGAAGAATGGATATGCGGTGTTCTTATACCGAAATGTGTTACTTTTGTGTTTATATGTCTAATTTTAAACTTGAACGATGGAGTTTAAGATTTCTTTTGGTTCGTTTTACAGCTTACGAGGATAGATAAAATGTAAACGAGGCTTTTTAAAAAGATATTTATTGAAATATTACCAATCGAAATGGTTCCAATATTATTTTTGTTTTTACTCATTTCCCTATATCTATATACTTTTCCCACCATATTCGGAGTTATTTTTATCATACAGAAATAATAATAATAATAAAAGTCGGACTTCTCTGTTTCTTCACCTCTGTGTCCTTTGTCACCTTCTACAATAATTTTAATGCCCAACTCTATATTGGCCGTAAACTGTGCAACAACGTTCTTATAGAAAGGATGTAATAGGTAGAAACGAAGAAAAATCTCTTGCATTTCTTTTGTTATTCATTTATATAATGCATATGTAAGCAAGATAATAAGCAATTAAGACTTAGTGTATAATAACCCAGAATAAAGAATGACTTGCCATAATGCTTCAACTTTTCAGTGTAAACGAACTAAAAGACATCACAGAGACATTCATCTTCGATTCTACTTAACCTTGACTGAAGTACCATAATTCATACTTGATTTGACAAGTAGGTGAAATGAGCCAACTAAGCGCAAGAATACCTTGTGATTTCAAGTCGTGTAACAACTAGAGAGTTGGAAGTATTATTTCAGCTTTTTTTAAAATGATTTTTTCAATCTGTTTTTGGTACTTTGATTTTCTCAAAACATTTAACAGAATTAAGAAACTGCAGCATTTTTTAAAAATTCCGTCCTTGAGATGAATATTACTTTAATAAAAAAAACCATGCAGATTGCATAACAAAAGAATTAGACTGTTTGTGGTAAGGCAAGGAAGAGATTCCTGGTAAAAAATAACGTAAATGACGAACAATTAACATTAAATTTTCGTAGAAAATGCTACTTTTTATATTGATGGTGTTTTAAAACGAAACCCGTTTAAAATTGTTTCTTCTTATAATCCAAACATGAGCGGAAAGTGTATTGTCTTTTTAAAATTATGGAACAATTTCAAGGAGATTTATTAGGATATATTTAGATAGATGCCATGTTCTACATGGTTAGGAAAAAAATAGTTCCTTTATGTCACACATCCACTTAAAACAACCTGAGCTTTTCTTGGCAGTTTTAAATTTGGTATTAAATTATTTTAGGTACTTAATATCATCACATTTTCAGTACATAAAAAACTTTTTTTTTTCAGTAATGTCTTTTTTTTTTGAAGATTGGGTTCCATTACTTCTTGATTAATGTAATGTTTAATTGTTGTTGATATGCATACCTTTAATAAACTTATCTTGCACTTTTTATGACATTCAGTAAGTAGCATGGAGCTTCACATTATTTTATACAATTCAGAACACTGTTGATAGTAAAAATGCTTACCTAAGCAGAAATGAAAAGCTTTTAAAATGGCATAGCCATTACGAAAGCCAATGTGTTCGAAAGGTAGATGTATGATTTTCACGAGATTGGCAAAATGCTACTTGATTTTCTTGTGAAGCCTTTCACATTAAAGTAATTTTGTACAAATTTCCAGTTATTATTGTCTGCTATAGTGACTAGTTAAGACAAATTTTGCCAGGACTGAGATTCGAATTATTAAAAAATCAAATACAATCTTAAAAAATTTGTTATTGGCACATAGAAGTTTCCTTTTCCTTTCTAGAGAGGATATGAAAACTGCTTCGATGAAAGATAGGCGAAATGCTATGGCATCTTTATTCATATTCTAAAGTTGATGAATTAGTGAACAAATTGACACTTTTACATAAGAGTTAAGGAATGCCATAATTATAGTAAAATTTTAAAATCTGTAATCATTAACATGAGAAGCAGCATTTCTCTGTGATTATTTGATAAGGTTTTTCTAAATTTTGGCCTCCTTCTTTGATGTGGCATCTGTTTTATTTATCTTATGTGAAGTATGTAAGTTTTTTTTCCCCTTCTTAAAACAATGTGTTCTCAGCGTATTTAAAAAATTTAAACCAGCTGATCTCAGTATTTGTCTAACCGAGTTCAAGAAATTTTAACATTCTGTTCTTTAGTCTACTGGAACTTAAATTATTTGGAACTGCAAAACACCAGAATGTAAACTAAATATGGTAACAGACATCACAAGAAGTTCTACATAGCAATTTTATTGAGAGAGTAAAGAATTGTCTTGATTTATTGATCATGAACAGCTTATTTAAATTTCCAAATAATTTTTATGAAAATAAATATTTTTTTATAATTATTTATGTATATTATTCCATATTTGATCATTTTATAGAGAATGCATTTTTAATATTTGTTAAAAACGGTCTTCTTAGTTTTGTTTATATCTTTCGAAAGCTTTCAATTAGCTAATCAGTGCTTCTTACTAACAAATTGGAGGGATTGTAGCTCTTGACTTTTAGTCTTGTCGCCTAACACTGGCGTGTGACTTCGACGTGCTCTTTGATCTCTTTTGACCCGTATGATGAGTTATTCAGGAAAATATTGAAAGCCTTTTTTTGTGATGAATCATAGCTTTAGTTTTTCCTTCACTTGTCTTAATCAGTTCTTCCTCGTTGGCTCTGAAACCACTTACGCATCAAAAAACGCTACCGACTCTATCGGATTATTTCAGCGTGGCGATTGCTCAACTTCTGTGTACCGGCCACTCTCTGCTTTGCCAAGGGCACTGACTCGTGGACAATTACATAGAGGAGATTTGGGTCCTCGATTCCGAGTTTTCTTATGCTATTAAATTACACTTCTGTGCGAATAATGTCCGTTTCTAAGATGTTTGTCCTCCTCGATCTGTGACGCGTGCGGGATGAGTGGAATCGATTAAGCATGTTCGAAAATAGTTAAATGGAACTGTTAGAGTGGATGAAACGAATTCGGTATTTAACAGATTCGAAGTTTTTTCGTGCGATTCTCCCTCCTTCTCTCTCTCTCTCTCTCTCTTTACTCGTATTGGAGTTTCATTAATATTTCATTTGTTGTAACGTAACGAAGCGAATTGTAAATGAATTTTGTTTACAGTATTAACGGTTAAACTGAAATATACGAGCCAATTGTCTGTTCATCAAGATGTATGCATTGAATTAATCCGCATAGCAATGAGATTGTTATATTGGTTAGTAATAAGATTGTTTAAAATAGAGTGGTTAATGAAAGGGTACTATTATTTTCATTTCTCATTTTTTAAAGATAAATAGTGCCTGCAAAACTGGAGAAAGGCGAATTTTTTCAATAATCTATTTTTTACTTGATCTCCTGACTAACAGGTATTATTATGGTGAATGTCACAATAGTAGCCTGATGTTTCATAATCCAAAGATCATCAAGGAATCAATTCTCTGTTCAATGAGTATCCTTCATGTGTTTGTATTGTTATGTTAAATATGTGAAGACATAAATGTCATTATGTGGGGCATGGTGTGAATATTTCTCGTATGTCTGTCTAGTTGTTCAAGTTTTTAATGGACGTAGATTTTTGTTCTGTAATGTTTTCAAACTTTTCTTATTAGAAAGATTTTGTGATACCATTAGTAAACTTGCATTGTAACTCTCCCCAGTATTTTCCTGAAGCAAAATCTAAAATATGTACCGGTGAATACTGCAGTAGTCGATTGAATCCTAATATTTTATTCTGTTTAGTACGGTATCGAATTATAAGAATATAAATGTCATAGTCTAACTTACTTCACGAAATTGATTCTGATTTACTGTATCGCATTAATTTATTAAGGAATATCTAGATCTTTCTTTCTTGCTTTTATCTTACATTTATACATTCAAATTTAGTTTTTTTCTCGACAAGTATAATTACAATTAAAATTTCGTCAATAACACAGCGTTGCAACGTGTTTGGACGTTGTCAAATTCATTTTCTTTGTTTGCCGAAGAATCTGACTGAGTTTTGAGCCATCAAATCTTTCAAGAAAAATTCTGAACAGGAAAGGGTTATATAAATCTTTCAATTTTAAATGTGTGAACATATCCTTTTTGAAAATAAAATTCAGATTACGAACCTAGCCTATCAAATGGATGATAAGATAAGGTTGATAATAGGGGATTCGCTGTTGTATTGACTATGAACAGGAAGTGTCCAGCTTTTATTTTATATCCAAAATTTTAAATGAAAATTGGATCTATTCCTCATAATTTTTTTTAACGAAAGCATAACAAATAATTTTTTTTAACAAAATTGTTTGGATAAAGCTTTTCTTTTTCTTTTGTTGTTTATTCTTTTTATTATTTTAATTAGAATAATATATAGATAAAGGGTTATTTTATATTCTTGAATTGTAAAGATAATGAGTCTTTTTTTTATCTGTTTGCTAAATCGTCTCTCTCAGTCCCTTTTTAAAAAAATCTATTCGCAGCATATTGCGAATTATTTACAAAGCTTAATCCTCTGTACAAAATCATTGTATTTATTCAGCTCCTCCTTAAGTAGGATTTATTTGAATTTTTCCTTAGTGTTTGCGAAATGTCCAATTGAACTTTTAAAGTAACAATAGAACTATGGAGTCATTCAAGTAATTCATTTTTTGCTGATTTGTCTAGATTATAGTATTGTTTGTTTTTATACAGACTACGGGTTCAGAAACTTGAATGGAACAGTTTGCTTCGAGATTTTAACTGGCACTTCGGGTTTTAAAATGATTTATTTTTCAACGCATAACGTCACAAATTTATTATTTTGACTATGTAAAATGCCAAATTAAAAAAAAAAAAAAAAAAGTCTGGAATGTGTTGGCTTCTTTCTGTTCTCTCTTTCAATACTTTACAGTTATTTTTTATCCTTTTGTCGCTTTCTAATTTATCACCCCTTTCGAATATTTCGCAACAAAAATTCGTTTTATTCTCATATGTCAGAAATGTGGTTTTTCGCTAAAGAATTCGGCATTGTTTTCTCTTACTTGAGATGGATAGCGGAGAAAAAAAGTTACTTTTCGAGGAAAAGTAATTACAGCTAAAGAATAAAAGCAAATGTAACTTGTAACTTGAATTCACTGTCTACAAAGCCTAATGTGTTGTATAACTTAACAATGCGCTGACGGAACCTGGAATGTGTTAATGTTTTTATTAACCCGTACGGCGTGGGCAATGCTGTGACATATATATTACCACTTGCTGAAACTGAAACATTTTCTTCTTTCTGTTAACGACATTTTCTGAGAGAGTTTTCGGTATGATGAAATTTGAATCCAGCATACGAATAGATCATAGTTTTTACAACTGTGAGTTGCCTACTGGATTGCGTGAAATTCCTCACAGACTTTCAGATAGTTTTAACATTTGCAACCCAAAATACTTTAGAAAAGAATATCGGTTTAAAAGATTTCATTTAAATTTTCTGAATAAGAAAAAAATTCAGTTAAAAATTATTTAGTTATCACTTTTTTTTAAAAATTCATTTTCTATTTTTGGATTAAAATCGTTGTGGCCGTGCATCATACGGACATCGAATTTATGACTTCGCAAATTTATAAGCTGATGTTAAATCACCCAAAGATTTATAATTCTATTAAAAAATGAATATAGTCCAAAAATTCCATGATTTTTTTTTTATTGAATCAGTAAGTTAACATATTTCCGAAGCTGAAAATATTACTTAATTCGGTAATAATAATAATAAAAAAAAGCAAAGCAATTAAGGGACTAAGAGGCCCTAAGCTACAGGATTAACTATAAAATTCCAAATAATACATTTATGAAAATTTGACAGTTTGAATGTATAGTCATTGACAGTATATAGGTGTAATTCTGGATTTTTATATTAAAATATAAAGCAGAAAAAAAAAATTCGGATTTCTTTTTTCTATTACCGTAAGAAATGGTTTTTTTTAATCCAAAATTGCTTGAATTTTTAGTTTAAGCAAATAAAATTTCAATATCTACAATTATTTTTGCATATTATTATAATTTGATATGACACGTCTTAAAAATTTTATTATATTTTTATTTAATTTTGAATTATTTCATTTCTGTAAAGTGTGATTATTGAGATTCATTTTCCACGTACTTCTAAAACGGAGAAGATGCTCTAGAGCTATGAATGTTTGTGTGCTTATGTGTTCTTCTTAGAATACTCAGTTTTAATGTAATTAAATTTTTATTTCTGACAAAAGGTGCCACCTGGTAAGGAATTTATGAAAATAAAAAACTAACTTCAAGATTCCATAATATTTTAAATAATAAAGCTTAAATAAAAGACAAAATAGAAAATACTTAAAATAAATTTGCTTTCAAGTGCACTTATAAATGTATGTTAAAAAAAAGATTTTTATTACATTTTCCTTTTTAAATTTTAGAGATATATTTTACATATAAACTCTTCTTATTATATATTTCGTAATTACCCCAATTTAGCATTTAAATGAGTCATATGTTTGGTAATGGTTACTGCCTTTATCATTACTATATTTGTTTACTCAAATATCCTTTCTTAAAAATCTTAAATAATTAGGTTTTGTAATGTCTTTTAAAGTACTTCAATTTGAAAGGATATTTAATAATTTTATGGAAGCTAAACTGTATTGTTTACAGTCTCGGTTCTCAATGGAATGAATAATCGAATTTTTGGAAATGATACTGAATGAAATAATGAAACTGAAAATTTGAAGAAAATGAGTAAAATGTATTAGAGAAAGAAGTTAGGGTTTCACCAATCTTAATTTTGTAGGATCTGTAGTATGAGTATTTTTACTAAAGATGAGCAATTAATTCAACATAAGAAAGTGGTTGTCAGTGGGGCCATGTCAACATAGCATACGCAATTTATGTAGAACTCCTCACAATTAATGAGTTAAACTCAAACGTTAGGTGGTGGAATTAGAATGAGGTGCCTGTGAGTGGAAGCGAGAACTTGGTGTAGTCTTGGCTTCGTTATAGGGTAATCGCCAGTTCCATTTGGAATTAAATCAAAAGTCCTTTGAAATTCTATCAGGGTGTACATTAATTCTTATTGTAGGTCAAAATTGTTAGTGTGGAGCTTTGGAGAATGGGGAGTATCTTGATTTCTCTTTATCACCATACTGCAATTCCGAATTAAGAGCTTTATTACTACTCATTTTCTCTCAGAAAATTAATTAAAAGAATTTTATTTACTCATGATTGTAAGCAGGAGCGCGGTGGGTAAGGAATTTTTATCGCAATTTTTTATCTCATTATTAATTTTATCAGATCTTATTTTTTCTAATTTCATTTTGACGTCATGTTTAATGAAAATGATCTGTTGAATTTATGTTTCTTGTATTTCATAACTGACTCGTTTTTCAAGTTGTATGTAAATTGTTTGAAAATGCTTATTGTTGCTGATATATTAAGCATATGATTAAGGCGTTTCTAAATTTTTACGAGTGATTATTTTAGAATATTATGAAACAAATCTGAAAAATTTTCAGATGATTCAATTTGATATCAATTTTCTGTTTAAAAGCATTTTGTTGAACAATATTTCGAACATTTGTCGTTTCGCACATGAATTTGCATAGATATTTTTAATTAATTAAAAAAAAGTGCTAAAAAGATTTATCTCAAAGGAATTCATCTAGAGAAAAATATAGAAAGATTAGGAAAAGTGCATCTATTGAATTCGTTGGTGTGGATATTTAATATTAAATATCACATCTATTATCATTCATAATTTACAGAAGTTCAGAATTTAATATAAAATTGTTTTTGTAAATTTTGATTTAGTGGATGTTGTGTAGAAATTGAGTTATTTATTTAAAAGGAATGACCAAATTAATTTTGCCAAGAATAAGCCATGTAATTTTTTATACAATGCTTTTTTCGATAATAGTATTGAAATATTGCTGTGCTTGAATTTCATTTATAAATTGGAAATTTCGAAATTTAAAACGGTTTCATTAATCGCAAAGTTTAATTAAAATTAATAACAATTTTTAACCACAATTATTATTAATAAAAATGTAGTTAAATCGATATAAAGTGGCTTGAAAAATCGTACCTTTTCATGGAATTCTAATCATTGTTTCAAAGAAACTTCATTATTTTGTTGTTAAAGCGTATTTTCAGCAAGATTGTTCTTTTGTACTCGAATCATTTAAAGGGGGGGGGGGCAGTTAAGGCAGAGATCATTCACCACTCATGCATTTATATTTTGTTACTTAAACTCAGGATCGAATTTTTACGTCGTTTATTATTAAGACTCGATTGTTAAAATATTGGCGGTCGTAGATTTGTTCAGTAATGCATAACAAATGGACTATTATAATAATAGTGATTTTAGACCAATTTCCTTTATGTATGTATAAAGACTGATTATGTAGATATATTAGAGTCTCGTTTTTAAGTAATTAAATAAACAAAAGAAAGATTTTTATTTTCATTACTAGTAAATTTTTAAAATCCGCTGTATATAGTTTCCTTATTCTCCATTATTATTGCATTAAACTGAATGTTTTGCTATCGTCAAAAGTATATTGACTTTTTATTATATATATATTTACGTCCTTCGCATATGTCATTAAATACTTTTTTGGAATTTCAGATGTGATAATTGAACCGAAATTTAAATCTTATTTTACTTATATTGTTTTTTTTTCTTTTAATATTAATAGCGGTTTATTGGGGGTGGATGCCAACAGAAGATATGTAACATTTCTTCAAAGTGTGATTTGTTTTATGCATTTTAAATTTGACTAGTATTTTTTTTATTACTAGTATGCTTATATTTACTTTTAAATGGTGCGCTGAATATAAATTATCTTAGAATATGATTTTTATAAATTTTTATTTTAAAATCTGATTTTATTTCCATCAGTGCTTTTATTTTAATTTTGGAAACTTATAAAAAGTTGCTCCATATAATCGCAGTGATTTTGAAAGATACAGATGTTCATTTTTTAATCTCTTAATCTTCTGTTGAATTCTTTCTGTTAACTTTCCGTGTGCGTATCACGCGATTTACGCGGGTTAGAAAGTTTCTGTTTTCTGTTGTATTTAATGCGCTTACTTATTACGATTATAGCACTGAGTTATTTAGTTTATGCTATTATAACATTGCATATAAATAACAATTCATATCGTTTCAAAAATATTTGTATCTCTTTGCAAACGTTGAATCGAAATGGCGAATTAAAAATTTCTGTAGTTGAACTGTTACGATTTTCATAATTATTGAAATGTTTTGTAAAGAGAATAATAACTTTTATTGTTTCAAGAATAGTGGCTTTATTAGCGGATTAATTCCATTCCATTATTTTTTCTTCATTAATCTTTATTTAAATGGGTAGTGTACATTAAAGAGTTTTGATGTAAAATAACATTTTAATTTATTAATGTTATGAATCAGCTTTGATTATTAGAATTCCTGCGTCCAGCCTTGATTATTAGAATTAAAGTGAAAATAGGAAAAACGTGTTTTTGCCGTTTAATATTGCGTTCCACGAACAATATGAACAAGCAATTACTTTCAAGTTACTTAGATGGATTGGATAATGATGGATGTTAATAAAACTAAGAAAAGAAGTGGTAAGTAATGTTGATAAAGTAAAGTGGACATAAAACAAATCATCTTAAGAAAATGTCATTTAGTATTATCTTTAAAAATAATTTAAACACTTTTTTTTTTTTTTTTTTGCATGTGTGTGTCACCTTTTCCTACTTGGAGTTCGATCTATTATCTTTTATTGATTTGTATTAAATTTCTGTTAATTTTTTCAATCTTCGAAATGTTCATTTTGCACATGTATGTTTTTTGTTTCTGTTTTATTTTATTACATGATGATTTTTGTGAGATTTCCTCTCACGAAATATTTTTAATGAAATTTTGTGAATAGGAACTTGTAAAAGTAATAAGATTTAATTTTTGTTTATGTAAACGAATGTTTATTTTGATCAGGAATCACTTCGCAATTAGACTATTTATTATGTGTAATTAATACTTAACAGCTGTAAGAAATTAAAAAGAACTAAAAGAAAATTCCACAGACCTTAATCAATTTGATATGAAACTCGAAAAAATTATTGCCGAATGCAAAAGAAGGTAAAAAGTTATAATAAATGACAAATCAAATTGGCAGATCGTAGAAGGCTGCTTGCTACACCAATGAATGATGTTATACATGTTTTTGTGCAACTTAATCATGTGGAAAGATTTCCGAGAAATCATGTGATTTTTATGAGAAACACATACGCCCCCCTTCCACATTATCGATTTCTAGCTTTAAAAAAAAATTGTGTTCAAATGTATCAGTCAGGGCGGCCATCTGGGGGAGGGGGGTGCGGCGGGTTCTATGCACGGGGGCCTCGCAACTGAAGGGGGAGACATCATGATTAAGAATTAAAATAGTGTTTTGAACAATAATAGCGTTTACACGTACTGAAAGTATACAAGTTTTTTCCACGTGGCTAGCTGAGCGTCAACTGACGCCATTATTAAGCAATGATCGCAGTGATACCTATAAAAAGGGGGGGGGGAGTTCATTTATGAATAAGGAAATACCCTTAAGACGTGTTCAAACGGCGCGACTTCTGAGCGCAAGTGGCGGTCAAAAGTCAAAGCTGAGGCTGGGTTCAAATGGATTTGTAAATCATCAGCTGTTTACTCTTTTCTACATCTAATGTAATATTTTTATGCGTGCATCTATGCCAAAAAGAAAAATCATCATCAAAAAGAAAATTATCAGAAAAGAAAAAAGAAGAAAAGCTAAACTTCAAGAAGTCACAAGTAGATCTGTTTTCTTGGCTACGAAGTAATTCTGGCAAACAAATTGCTTCGACTTCAGAAGTTAAAATTCAAACTTCAGCTAGGGAAGAAAGTTCCGAGCAAAGTACACAATCTAGCAATGAAAATGTTGGAAACGCTGAAATTTATTGAAGGACCGTGTCTTTATAAAATATGACCGAATCAGAAGATAATAACGAAAATGACAATAACAAATATAATCAAGAGAGTATAAATGATCCTGGTTTATGGCCAAGTTTTATAACTGATAAATTTAGAATGTTTTGTGTTAAAATCGGACCTGTTCAACACAAAGGAGTTTTTGCTAAAAATGCTGAATGTAGATCGTTTTCCACAACATACTACTTTAAAATAAATACCAAATAGTGAAACTCAACTTCACAGCTGGTTAATTTATTTAAAAACACAAGACTCCGTATTTTGTTTTTGTTGTATACTGTTTTCAAAAAGAAGAGGAAATGGCCAAACTACACGATTTATAGGTGGCTATTATAATTGGAGAAAGCTATCAACTGTAATCCAAGATCATGAGCATTCTAGTTGTCATTTTAATTCGTTGATTGCTTGGAAAGAATTACTAAAACGACTAAATTTATGTTCGAATATTGATAAAACAAATCAAGTTAGTATAAGTAAGAAAATGGCACGACTCAAATAATTATTTCAAAGAATTGTAGATGTGATTCTATTTTTAGCGCTTAATAATCTTCCACTTCGAGGAACCCACGAAATAATAAGTACGCCAAATAATGGAAATTTTTTAAAGTTTCATTGAATTATTAAATACGACCCTGTGCTAATGGATCATATAAACTAAATAATAAATTCTAAAAATAGAATTGTGCATCATTTAGCACATGGATCACAAGAACAGATTATTTCTGCGTGAGGAAATGAAGTTCTTAGCAAAATTAAACACGATATAAAAGCAGCCATGTACTATAATATCCAAATGGATAGCACTCCTGATATAAAGAGAAAAGATTAAATATAAATGAGTCATTTATAAGGTTTATTGAAGTAACTGATGTGACTGGATAAGAACTAGCAAAAACTCGATGGGAAAGATTAAGTGAGCTTGATTTAGATATTATGAATTGTAGAGGGCAAGCATACGACAACGGTAGCAACATGAAAAGGGAAATATAAAGATGTACAGTCTAGAATACTATTTTCTAAACCCGCATTCATTTTATGTGCCTTGTCTATAACACTCCTTTAATTTATTAATTTGTGGTGCCGCTTCCAGCAGTATATATTGTAAAAATTGTTTTGTGATAGAGCAACGCTTATATTGCTTATTTTCTACATCTACAAAAATGTGAGAAATTCTACAAAAACATTTAAAAATTACTCTTAAACCATTATGTGACAGTCGTTGGGAAGCCAAAATAAATTCGGTTAAAGCAGTGTATACTCAGTTTGAACAAACTTGTTATGCCTTAGAAAAATTTATTGATGTAAGTAACGATAATACAGCGGTATCCGAAGCTAAAAGTTTATCAGATGCAATACAAGAAATGCCATTTATTTTATGTTTAATAGTATGGTTTGCAAATTGTCCAAAAATAACACTATCAATAAACTATTTCAAACAAAATAATTGTTCTTGATTCGGCTTTCAATTTAGTTAATAAAATTAAAACTGAAATCTGAAATTTAAAAACAAAATTTAACACATTTTTAGACGAAGCAAAAGTGCTAGCGCGTATTTTAATCATTTCAGAACATTTTCTTGTCACATGAATTCGAAAAAGGAAAAGATTATATTCCGATTTAGCAGAAGACGAAGTTATAAAAAACCCGGTTTAGGAATTTACGTGTTATTTTTTAACACTGTAATTAATATTGTTATTATACAAACAGAAGATAGATTTAAAAGTATACCAAATATTATTTCTGATTTCAAATTAATCACGATATAAAAACTTTAGAAAAACATGAATTAAAAAAATGTTCCAAAGACTTAGTAAAATTTTATAACAAAAATTTACATGGAAATCTAATCCAGGAAATTTGTTTGCTACGGGATTTGATTTTGAATGAAAGAGATGTAAATAACGCACAAGACAAATTGCAATACATACTAAATAGTAATTATAATGAGTTATTTCTAAATGTATTAACTGTGCCAAAACTTTTCTTTGCGTTGCCAGTTATTATAGTAAGTGCTGAGCGCTCTTTCAGCAAATTAAAATTAATAAAGAATTATCTTTGGTCAAGCATGTGTTCAGAACGCTTAAATGCACTTTCTATATTAAGCATAAAAAAAAATCTGAAGTAATTGATGTATTAGCAAAAAGAAGAGCACGCATTAAATAAACATGTATTAATAATATATGTTCGTATTTGTATTTTTTTTTACTTCAAAAAAAATTAGGGCCCCAAATGGCTTTTTGCTCCCGGACCCCTTCATAGGGAAGGCCGGCTCTGGTATCAGTTATAAATTATTAAAATTTTTAAGACTATTGAAGAATGCATAATTATTCACCATTTACCTTTAGCACCTACTATCGTATACCAAGAAAAGATAAAGCGACTAGACATCTTTAAATAATTTTTTGTATGAATTTTCAACTTACCAATTTCAAAATTTACAAGCATTAAGAGGAAAAACCATAAAAAGATTGCGTACAAAATTTTATTGCAATATATTTATTTCTGAGTTACTGTTGTAAATATGATATTTAATGACAATTATTAGCCTTTATGATAAAAGTTCCATCACTCTAAACTAACTCAAAAGAATTTTTTTTTATTAGTTACTGTGACCATTTTCAAACAAAAGTTGGGATTAAATTTTGTGTTTGAGAAGATAATTTCAAAAGGAATACATATAATAATGTCAAACTGTGAATTCTGGGAGGGAAAAAAAAACAAACAAAAAAACCCGACATTATTTGATTTCAAAGAAAACATATATACCTTAATATCAAAATAACTTCTATATGCCTGTGAAAATTTATTCTTCTCAACTTTTTGTAAACTTACCTAAAATTTCAGAGAGCATGTGACATTTGGAAATTTAGAAAATCTTCATTTTCTTATTTTGAGAAAACAGCCTTTTTAATAAATAAATACTCGAAATTAGGGTTGGATGAGATTTGATACTTGCAATCAAATACTCAAAACTGATACTAAGATTATCAGGTTCTTGGTATCAGATTTTGGACTTGATTGATACCGATTGGTAATCTACTCGACATCATTTGTTTTCAAACTGCTGATACAATATTAGTCTGGTACAAAGTATTACATCTATATAGTCTAGTTTGCCATCTTACCTCGACAATACTATAAGTATGCACTTTTTTTTAAAACTAGATATATTTTATCTGTAGGCATAACTGTTCTTTTCCCTAATCAACGGTTCTGAAGAATACTTGGTTTAACTTATATTAACTAAATTAGCAAAGCCTTTTCTTTCCTCTTCTTATCAATCCCTCTATCACTTGTCAAAACCACGGCCAATATATCTTTTGAAGAAGCGAAATCCCATTTAGAAACCATATTTGTATCAGTATCAATTACCAGTTTCAGCTCGAGTTGAATAATAGTATATCAATCTGATAAAAAGTATCAAGGTGATTCTTGTATCATTATAAAATAAAGTATCGGGTCGTTATAGTATCACCCAATCCTAATCCGCCGCTGTATCTCGGCTACATTATATGTATATGCTATATTTTCTAACTAGTATGTATAGTTCTTACTATTATCTGAAATAAAAGTATTTCTAACGAATTTATCTATCCTTTCTTGCAGTGTTTAATAAAATAAACAAGATTGATGAGATTTTCAATAGATAAATTTATTTTGCTTAAAATTTTTTTTTTAAATTCGAAACAAATAGATAACTCAAATAATAGAATTATTATTAATAGGAATATTGAAATTAATTATATTGAATTAGTTGAAATTAAATTAATAATTATATTAATTGAAAGGGAATAAAAATTATACGTTGAATATGAATAGAATTTTCAGAGCACCACTGTTTAAAAAAATTGTTTAAAAAGCAAATATTTATATTTTTAAAACTAAAAATATAAATATCTTCTTAATAAATGCATGACAAAATACTTGAAAATGAATTCTTGTTATCAGTCATTAAAATTTTAAAAGCGACCTTACTTTTTAATAAAGTTTTCAAAAAAAGAAAAGTACAAAATTAAAATTAACAGCCAAAGTTATAGGTAACAAGCAATTTGGGTAAAGGTAACACTTTTTAAACCTAATATCTTATAAAACCTATAGCTTTTTAATGTCTACTGGCAGCAAAGGGTTCAGTTGTATCAAATATAAAACTATCAGGTAAAAGCGTTAGTACAATCGAATATTTGTCAGTATCAATCTGATCCTAATACTATAAAATTGATTATTAATCAAATCTTAATCTCAGCGATAGCCACCGGGTATCCGGTTTCATTCTGACGGGAAAAGAATCCATTAACGGCTGTATCAGGTCCATTTGAGTATCAGTATCAACTTGTACCTGATACAGCGAAACCGGAATATTAACCTTACTTAAAATAGAAATTTTTGTGTTTTGTACTTTCAAGTGTATTTAAAGAATAACAAAATTGAAATAATGACATACATATTTCTATAATGTACAATTCAATGAGATAAACATCTTGTAATTTTCATTTAGCTGTTAGCCATAAAAATGCTTTTCTGTTATTATAAAAAATTTAATACACATCAGTTCCAAATTTAAATACCGTAATATTACATTATTAATATATTTTTAATATAATGAGCCATAAAAAATTTAATTGTTAAAATGGAAGCATGACTCTTGGTTTATAAATTTTAATTGCTCATTACATTGCTAAAAGTTGAAAAACTTTTTTTTTTCATTCAAAAATGGCATGGGAAAACCCCCATGTCATCTTAACAGCGAAATGAATTATAATTTCGCTTATTTTTTAAAAATATCACACACGCATTTTCTTTTTTAGTACGTTATTGACCCTAAAGCCGCATTTTTCTTCTGCTTTTTGTTAAATATTCTGAGTGACAGTTCATTAATCGTCTGTTGTCACCTTCACAGAGAATGCTGGTCTGTCAATTGTCATATTTGAAAACAAGGCTCAGCGTAACGAAAAGACGGTTTTGTATTGCAGGTTGAACTGAAGTCAAAGGTGAAAGATTTTCGACTAACGGTTTTCCGGATTTTCTAAAACAGGAAAAGGACCGCGTGTTGCAGGGACTGCTTTTTGTATGTCGGTGTCGATTTTTTTTCCCGTACCGGCGCCGCCGGCTGTCTGCAGCTGGCGTAACCGGCATTTCCCTTTTGCTACCATTGATGATGCGTCATGCCGTTGAACACGTGACCAAGAGCTTCAGAGGTTTTTGGCGAAAAACCTTTACTCTGTCATTGGATATTTTCGATTTCGGGAGCAACAAATAAATAAGGCTTCATCTTATTCGGAGGGAGCCTCCAAAGTGAGATGTGGGGGTAGATTGATTATCGTAGGAGTTTTCTCCCTGAAAATCCCACTTCCAGTGAACCAGCTCCCCAATGCACTTGCGCGGACGGTCTGTTTTGAGGCATGCTTTTCATTTCAACTTGCCAGTGAAATTCGAATCCGTTGTGATTTACGTTGAATCGCGACTGGTGGGGGTGTTGTTCGAAGTATGGTGAAAGCTGCGTAAGAATGATTTTCTTGCTAACGATCTTGTTTTCAAGCTCCGAATTGTTATTATAGATCCAAGACCTAATACAAAATCAATAGTGGTCTACTGGAAAATGATGGTTTTGGTATATATCAAGGAAGTGGGAAAGTAAAGGCTGTGTTAAAGACCAGTATTTGCTTATAAAGGATCGCTTATATTAGTCTTATAAATGGAGATGACTGACAAGATCTTGACAGTGATCCTTTGTCATAACTGCAGTTAATTTACTCATTTGAAATATTCAGCTTTTAACTTGTCGTACGAAAACATATCTTGATTATCATCTTTTCTTTTCTACATCAAGGACAATTTAGCTACAAATGAGATATTTCCTTATCAAATGTTTATGGTCTGATATTATAATACTTTTAAAATATTGATTGTTTGTTAAAAAGTTAAAAAATCAAAAGTTCATTTCAAGGTAACATAGAAGTAAATTTCTGAACAAAAATGATATCTGGTATAAATAACTTCTAACCAATATCGTGTAAATTTTTTCTAGCTCGAATTATTATTTGAAACAAAAAGCAATTTATATTATTTGATTATCATATACTGAAAACTTAATACATGAAATCTCAAAATTTTAGTTTTTTTTTTTAATAGCTAACATGCTCATCGATAACTTCATCTTCTTTAAGTTAGTTTTCTTCAAACTGCTATTGAGCATAGATTTTCAGAGCTTCTAACTTAAAAAATAAGAACATGGCTGTATCATGTTAAGTTTATATTATTATAAGTAACGAATGAATAACGAACATGTTGATATAATCTATATTGAATTTTATTCAAAGTAGTAAATTTTAGTAAGATGCTGGTTATATAAAGAAAGTTATTCAAGTGGTTGCACTCAGCACTTTTATCTGAGTATATTTTAGGAAATTTCCTTATAATTTTCATAACAATAATTACTTGAACATGTTTCTTGACAGTTGAACTTGAAAGTAGTGGCAATGAACCGCCACTTTTCTATTGTTAGTTTCCAAGAAATAATTTTCTTGTATTTTGTTATTGATAATCTTGTAACTAGTAGATTTTTGAGAAATAATTATAATTCACGTTAAATTATTCAATTCAAATAAAATTTCATTTCCAAACGGTATAACGCTTTATAATTCTTTGAAAGTCTTCTATATGAATAAAAAAATGTTTCAATGTCTGCTAGTTATCAGCACAGTGAAAGCTTTAGTACAAAATCACAATGTTCATTTGACACCATTTTTCATTTTTTTTCTTTCAAACTTGCACTTGTATTGTGCAATTACACTCTATTGTGTTTTTAATTGAGAAGTTTTGGATAGTTACAAAAAGTTGGCTAGCGAAAAATCTTGTGTGACTATTTTCTAGCAGAATCCCCTCCCTCTCCCAAATTCGTCATTTGTGCTGTGAACCGTGGCTTTTTGGAATTTTTTGAAGCTTTAAAACAAAATTAGAACCGGATATGAGTGAATTAAGGACTTTCGTTTTTTTTTTTTTTTTTTTTTTTTTGTGATATATGTTTCTGTGTTTTTTATCCATTATGTTGCTGAAAAAGACATTATTCAGAAACTCGTCTTGAATTTAAAAAAGAAATAAATTATAAAAAGTGTAAATGTTCTATGTGAATAATGCCCTTCCCAGTTTGATTATTTTCCCATATTGTTTCTTGTTTTCCGGTTTAAAGAATTTTAATTTCAACTTTTTTTTTTTTTTTCCTTTTTTCACTTGGATGCAGGATATAAAATTGACTGGAGGAGAAATATATTTTGGAAAAAGAGTGCATTAAATTATTAAATTTAGCCTATTTAGCCTATTAAAAAATGTGCGCGAGATATTAAAACGTTAAATTGCACGATACAAAATATTTTATATTTCTTTTTGTTATATTATTATTTTAGAAAAAAAAAAGAGGGGGGGGGGGGTTTGTTGTCGTGTAGAAAAGTACATTCGTATTTGCGGTAATTTTAACATTTTTTAAAAAGTAAAAGTGACTTTTTTGGTGCACATTTTTTTATGATTAAACCTGAAATATTGTTTTAATATCGAGTTTTATTTTTAGTAAAAAAGTTTTATGTGAAAAAGTTTATTTATTTGTTTTGTGTAACAAAACAAACTTTCACTCATTAATGTAATGATACCTCGGTTTGTTTACTATGAAAGTTAATATCTTGATTATCACCATCATTTGACGGTGTGTCAAAATAACGAGATCCGTCTCGGAATAATTCTCGAGTAGCTGCAAAACAAGATGTTAAACTTGAATGCCACCGTAGCTATCTGATTACATTTTAAAATTGCTGTGTTAGTATTAATTGTGTGATTTTAAATAGAAATCTCTACTATATATAAATCGAAATTATATTGTAACTAAAAATGCTTATTTTTCAGGATTATTGGTGTTAATTTTTTTTTTTCAGTTCTGGCATATATTAGTAAAAGTAAGAGGAAAAAAGGAAAATTCCTGGCAGTTGTTGATATAAAGTTAATTTCATAGAATCTGTGTTTTAATTGCAAGAAAACTGGTCTTTTCGTGTAAAAGAATAATTTTGTACTAGCTTAATAAGTCTTTTAATTAAAACGCGCTTTAAGTAATTAATTTTTTTTTTTAAGGCAAAAAAAAAAACGACCTTTTATTATAAAAAAAAAAAAAAAAAAAAAAAAAAAAAAAACACCCTTGCTTAGTGAAAATTCATATCAAAAATGTGATTCAGAATCCTCTTATTTGCATTTAGATTGAATTATTAAGACACTGAACATTTAATGTGTGAAATTTACACATGGGTAAGCATATTAATTAAATTATTTATGGTGATTCATTTTGTTGGTTATTATAGTGGTAAAAATATAGGCTAGGTCGCTCTAAATTTTTTTAGGTTTCATGTTCTTTCTCTTGAAGTTCTAGTTTATTTTAATATCTTAATTCGTTGCCGAAATCATTGTTTTTAAATTCATTTTTTAGAGTTGTTATCATTAGAGTTAATTGTATCGTTATCATATTGGAAATATTTTAGGAATAATATTGGGAAATTATATGAAATAGAATTAAAAAAAAAAAAAACCTGAGTTGCCTTAGTAGAAGCCTCATTTATAACTGATATTAATTAAAATTTATTTCTTGCTATTAAAAAAATCTAGTTCCTGTCATCGGATTTGCTCGAACAGTTTTCTTGTGTTTAACTGTCTTAAGTGTTAATTATCACTTTCATAATTAAAAAAATCAAAGTAGTTGAACTTTCAGCTCAGAATTTTTGATTTCTATTTATTTACACTATTATTGTTATTTAAATAATAATATTCTTTTTATCTTTTAGCATGTTTTTTGTTGTTGGCTTTTCCAACATTTAATTTTCGCTACGGTTTTCGTGTTATAATAACCTCATTATCGATAATTTTTGACAAACAATTTTCTTATTATTCATTTGAAGGCAAGAATTTAGGCAGTTTTAATTTTAAAGCGCCAATTAAAATAATAGTAAATTATTTTAATTACTGAAATGTTTCTAATAAGCGCATCATTTATAAAAAGAAATTTTATGTGTGTTAATGTATTATAGCGCTTCTTAATTAATTTTTTTTTTCTGTACTGACTCTGTTTTCGGGGGAAGATAAACCCCATTTCTACCTGTAAAAAATTTATATAGCTATTTTTGTTTCAAGAATCTTCCTATCTCTCTCTCTCTCGTGTGCGTGTATATATATATATATATATATATATATACACACACACACTTATAATAAAGCTCAGTGTGTGTGTGTGTGTTGGCGCTCTACAGGGCAGACCATTTAACCTACAGCTACCAAATTTGGCGCGTGTATACCTTGGAGGCCGGGAATGTGCACCTGGGGGTTATTTTTTCGAATTTTTAATTAGAATTTTATTTATTTAAAAACTAAGCGACATTTTGGCGTCTTTCTGCTATAACTTCCGAAAATATTACCGCACAAAAAATATTTTTACATGAAGTTAAAGATCAAAAATTTATCTTTTAAATGATACCAATGTTTTAACCTTAAAATTAAATTTCTATTTTTAATGAATTTTTAAATAAATATTTTAACTATATTTTTCAACAATTGTTTTCGTACAAAATAAAAATAAAATTTAAGCTGCACGAGCACGTTTCGCATTCATGGGAAAAAATTAGCTTTTTTCAAAGTGTTGCCATCACATTGATTAAAGCTCCAATTAAAAATAAATTAAATCTTTTTGGAAATGAAATCTGCAAAAATATAATTTTCGGCACGTGTCTGTAGGAAATGAAACAAATATGAAATATTATTTTTTCTAAAAAATAAATTCAAGAAAAATTATTTTATGATCTTTTACACTCTCTATATTATTAATCCAATAAATCAGTTTTATTTTAATGCAAGTTTTGTTTAATATGAACAAGATATCTATTCAAATCAGGGCCACACAGCTAATTTGTAAACCTTTAGTAAGACACAGATCTGCTAAAATAGTCTAAATGGAAAATGATTCTATTTTATGTAACTTGATTCCATAAATGATCTAATAAATGACGAATTTTTGATTTTACATAAAGCTTCTGCTGTGGAAATCCCGATTAACAAAATGTTCTTGAAACACTAATATTTTAAATAAAAAGAGTTAATTTCCAATCAACTAAATCAATCACTTAAACTGACTGATTAATGAAAATTTGAATATCACTATTCAATAAAAAAAGGATAATTTTAGATTTTCCATCGATCGTTTCAAAGAAAATACGCCAATCAGCGCGCAGGTTTCTCAAGATTAATTGGCCTAAGATTATGAAAATGTTGAGTTTTTCTAAATTTTTAACATTCAAAACTTCATAAATAAGTCTTAGTTGATCGTGGAAAATAGAAACATTCATTCATTTATTTAAAATTTGGTGTGTCCAGAATATTTCTCAGAATATGATACCTTACTGCATTAAATTTAGACTTCATAATTTTTGAAATATATTTATAGGCCGGAACAAAATATTATTATCGATTTCATTTCAATCCTTTTGAAAGCAAAACTGAAAACTGAATTTCATGCTGAATCTGAGAAATTTTTGTTGAATTATTCTTCGAGATATTACATAAATTATGAAAAATATTTTGTAGTTAACATAAGACTTAAATACCGAGCGATTCTGTTTGCAATACTCATATTTAATAATAATAATAATAAATAAATAACAATATAGATGATAAATAAAATAAAACGCTTGGTTTTATTAAAAAATATCTTTATATTAATTGCAATTTCATCATTTCCACTTTAAATCAAAGTTGAAGTTTTACCGAAAATGACAACAAATTAGCAAAATATATATAGTAAATTGAACGAAACGATCTAAATAACAGTATAAGTTTGGTATGACTATCAAAATTTGAAAATTAAAAATGTTTTGTTTGAGAATCTATTAAGAGACCAGTTACTTAAAATATTTAATTGAAAATTGTAGCGAGAGGTAATACTGGTAGTATAATATAAGATAAGAAGATTTTTGAAACAAAAATAGTTAAAAAAATAAAACAAATATCAAAATAAAATACAGGTGGAGACCTCCGAAGTCTCGTCATTTTAGATATTTATAGATATTCCATACTAAGAATGGAATATCTATAAATTTCCTTATTTCAGAGAAATTTATATCTTTTATCTTTTTTAATTTATTGTCTCTGAAAGTTCTGAAAAGTTAATATAAAAATTTATGAAAAAAATATCTGGAAATGATTGTTAGTATCATTAAAAGAGTGACATCTTGAATTTAAGATGATATAAAAATATTTCAATTTAGGCTAACTGATTACAGAGTTACTTCTGAAAAATTGTAAAATTTCGGTTAGTTTCTAATTTATTGAATATTTATTTAACTTTTGCTCGTATAAAAGTTGGCAGTACTTTTTTTTTTGTACTAAATAATAAGTGTGTAAAGTTTTATTGAATCCGGGCCAGTTGTTTTATTTAGGAGGAGATGCGGGACATATAAATGAAAATTTTTATAAATAAATATATATTTTTTATAATTTAGTCCATGTTGTATTATTTTGTACATGAAATATTGCATGTTTTGCTATTGAAATATGTTTTTTTTTTAAATAAAATTCTACTGATTTGCCATTTTTGTTAATCCGGCAATCCTTTGGTCTGAGATCAACTCGATTACTGAGAGTTTATTGTATGTGTTAGTTTTTTTTTAATTAGATTTGCTTTTTTAGTATATCCGTTTATTTATTTATAATTTTTTATTCCATTTTGTGACACCTGGATTTTTTTTTTTTTTTTGATATTACTTTCCAACTGCTAAAGCTTTTTTTTTTTTTTTTTCCAATTCACAATGCTTACTTCATTTTCTGGAAAAGAAAAAGTTGTTGTACAAGAGTAAAAAAAATCTCCTAAATATCATGTTACAGAAAAGAGTTTTTGCACGTGCAACAACAGAACGCGAGAATTGTGCCCAACTTAGAACCAGAGCGAGGAGTATGATCTTATATGTGAAAAATATCTCAAGTAACCTGATGGCGAAAATTATAAAAAAAAGGGGGAGGGGAGTAGATTTTTTTCCTTTTCTTTCTAAATACAGTTGCCTCATTTTATTATTAGACTTCAGGATGTGCTCCCGCGAAATGATGATACTTGAAACTGACACGAGTGAAAAATATACAGTAGTGCGTTGAAAATGAGATATTGTTTCTTAGTTTTATTTACAGGCTTCCGAGAATGGTTATTAGCCATAAATTCGTAAGTTGTTGTGAAAGATGTATAAATACTAATTCTGAATTAAGTGAAGATAAAAAACTAACAAACATGTTGTGATTTTTTTGTAGCCGAACTTTTGAAAGTCTTCCCTGACATGGAAGGTAAAGAATTCCATGGTCCCTTTTTCATCTGAAAAAATTGTGACCCCAAAATTGAAGAAATAAATAAGTAAATAAATAAATAAATGATTTATTATGATAATTAGAAAACAGTTATTCAGCTTTCTTTCTCGTATACAAACCGTATTAAATAATTGAGAAAGTTTGAATAAGTGTTGAATAAGAAGAATTGAAAGAACATGTGATAATTGCAAAAAGAAATTTGACTTTGTCCTTTTAATGAATCTCTTCATTTTAGACCTCCCTAAGTTTGGAGGTTGGGATGAAGTCTGCCTGCCTATGAGTATTTCTAAAATGTTACAAGCTGGACAAATGAAACCTGATATGCTATTTTTACTCCAAAATTGTACGTTTGGTATTAAATTTTGGGATAAAATAATGATGTTGGATCTGCGCTATGCATTTGAACACGATAACTCAGAAATATTGTAAGCTAGGTATCTTTAATTTAACATATGGTTTTTATTTCTAGATCTATAGAGCTGTATCAGATTTTGAACCAAATTTGTCACCTATTTCAAAGTTTGTCAATACGTCCATTAGTGCTATGTGAAAGCGTTTACTTGAAACCGTAATAAGCAATGGGTGGATTTTTATGTATGATCTTTACGCTAAACTTATAAAATGCCTTGCAAATTCTGAACTTAATCCCTCTAACAAGCAGGTTATGTTATGTTTAGTGGTGAATTTGACTTCAAAATTGTAGATCTATGCCAGATCTTGGATTCAGCCAATCAGTGATGATGTCCAAAATGCACACTTGATTCTCTTTATTATGCTACAAAGCTAAACATAAAAATACGCTGTATTATTTAAATATATGAGAAAATCTCCTTGGTTATTATCAGACCTCTACATGAAGAGACATTATCGTCGCTGTTATATCAAAATGTCGTAAGCCAAATTTTCCAAAACATTTTATAAATGCGAAGCAATTGTATAGATTAGCCATCTTAAATTGTTTACCTGATATGCGATTGCTGTATTTTGTTGCAAAATGCCATATGGCGTTACGAGCCCGAGTTATTTCATCAAAATCTCGTATATTTTGCTTTACGTTCTTTTTAACATACCTTTTCTTATAAAAGCAATTATATGATAACGTATTCCAGATTATATCAGAAATTTTATATTTTTTCTTTATATTTAAATTTTTGCTTAATAATCCTTCATATTTAGGTCTAGGTACTAGCTTGTTTTGTGAATATTTCGAAAACAGGACACTAAAACTTTTTAGTGTATCTTCTTACTCTTTTGCACTTTAGTATACGCTGCTTTATTTGAAACTTTTGCTAGGAATTGATATACGATTGAAAATGTGAAATGAAAAATATTTTGGTTCTGTTATTTGTTATCTTACTCCCATAAATTATTTTAGCATAATTTCAACTAATAATTTTAACATAATTTTCATATATGTATAATTTCAATTTTAGTCGTTGAAATCTGAAATTTGGGACAGTGTTTGGGCTTTGTATATCAAGATCTTTTGTCTCACGTTTTGTCAACTACGTTAAAATACATTATTGGATTTTTTAAAAAGAATTATTATTTTATTTAATCAGTAAACGAAGCAGTAATGGCTTTTAAATTGTCTCATTTTTATTACATTTATAATAGAATCGAAATTACAGTTGTTTTAATACCATTTTCTCTACCATTTGTCGAACGCAACGAAAAAATCGCATCGCGGTTATTCTTACATTTTATTAGCAGCGTTATTAAACATTTATTTAAATGAATTATACCCTTATAATGTGTCATATAGATAGCGATTCGTCTTAGTGGATAGTACTGTTCGTTTCACAAACTCGTGCTCATCACCTTTGGCCGATTTTACTCCCCAGAGGGATAATATTCAACGAGTAAGAAGGACTCTTTCTGCAGTTCTTTATCAAACATGTTTATCTTTGTTATTCTTTTCGATTGTGTTATTCTTCTTTTTCTCGTCCAGTTTTATTTTAGCTTGAAACTTTTGTGATGTTTATGTATATTTTTTATGAAGAATAAAATCTCCATCTTTCATCTCAACCTTATTTTCGTAAAATCAAAAACAACTGGCTTATGCATGAAAGTTCCATATTTCCGTGTAAGGAAAGAGACATTAAGTATTTTGATTAGTTCGCAAGCGTTACATTCAACCCATTTGCATCATCCGAAAAAGTAGAAAATTGGCTAATAAAACTAATATTTTTTAATTGTGTAAAGATAGAAATATTTCAAAGTGATAAAAAAAAATAACACCCACCCTTAAAACAAATTGGCGTACACAAAGAATGTTATCTCACTTTACAATAATTACTTTCCACTAATTACGTGTATGGATGCGTTGTGTCTACGCGCGCTAGTGTTTTGTGTTGACGTATAAAAAACGAGCGCACATGTCTGCGCGTGTATGATAATGGTCTGGAAAACTCTACACATATATGCGCTTATGATGTAGGGTTAACAGCAAATAAAAAATCCCTCTGTTTTTAGAGAATAAAAAGACTGAAAGACATATTTTTGAATATTTTTATTTAAATATCTGTGCAGTTAACATTTTCTATTAAAAAACGAAACAGAAATCTAATATAATGAAAATTGTAATATATATACTTGTAATGTGATGCATCCATGGTACCCGAATGATAGGATCTCCAGAAGCGAAGAATTGCGGGTTTTGAACACATGGTGAAAATTAAAGGTTCACAAGACTTAAAAGAAGTTTGAGTAGAATGGGGTTTATTTTTAAAAATCAAACGCCATTAATTTTTTTTTCTTGTCATGGATCACATTATTACATAGATGTATTTGTTTGTTTATGCTTCTGTTTTTGTCCATGTTTTATTTGTACCAAATTATTTTTTCATAGGTCTCATATTACATAATAAAGTTTTTAAAAATATTTCGATACAATCTTCAAGTTAGATTGTGTGAAAAAGATTGACTAATGTATATATTTCCCCCTTTTTCCCCCCAATTTGGTGTGTCCATTTTTTTGTTCGCCTAAATTATATGATTAGTACTATAAATATGGTGAACTTATTTTATTGATTGACATATAAACTGATATTCTTGCAAGTCATTTTGAATTTCTTATTCGTTTTTACATTTGTATTTTGAAGTTCTTTGTAATTAAGTGAGTTTTCGTATTCCAAAATGATTAATTTCTCCCATTAAATTTATTGATTGTTAATTGCTCAGTTTTTATTTGTTTAAAGACGCCTTGGGTGGTTGTAGTGGTGGGAAAATTTAACGGTCCTATAGATGTCATTTATTAATGTGATAGTTGAAAATAAAATCTTGAAATGCTGTAGAAAATTATAGAGCACCTGTTATTTATGCATTTATTAAACATTAGAAAAAGAGCGGCGTGTTTAGGAATTTAAACTGGATTAAGTCTGACCATATTAGCTTATGCGATATAATTAGTTCTTAATTTACCCGAAACATTTTCAGCATAAGTAATATGGTGTGTCTAATTTACTGTGTTAAAATTTAAGAATAATCAAGTTCCAATTGAAGTATTTTTTATTTCGCTATTAGGATAAAATTATTGCAAGTATATATACAGTAAACACAAAATTCCTGAAATGACTTCAGTTTTCACGAGTCTGCAGAACTATGCAGTCGAATTGCACGTTCTTTTCATTTTGTTCTAATATAATTGTTTCTAAGCATTATTTCCCCCATTTGTGTTACGTCTCATTGCGTTTTCCTATTGAGCCTAAACTATTCATTTCCCCTGCCAGGATATTCTACTATTTTCACATATTCGATTGTTCCAAATCGGGGAATAATTTCGCAATTCTGCGGTCACACAAATGACTAATATTTATTCCAAGGCCAAACAGACAACGCTGTTACCTACAGCTGTTTTTTATTCATCGTGACGTCACGCTGCTTGAATTTTTTCTATTGTGATGAGTTATTTTATTAATACTTGCAACACAGATGTTTCTGAAAATTTGTAGTAGTTGTCCTTCTTAGAAATGACATTTAGATATAAATAGCGTTTCTTTTATCTTCTTTATCCTTGTTTAAAATGACCACGTATATCTTTTTGAATGACACGTTATCTATTTTTTTTTTTAATGTTTTCGACCGTCCCATCGACTTAATAAAAACATCAATTTAGTCCCGTATTCCTTGAGTGATATTAATATGTCTCTATTAATGAATGGAGTAAATTCATTAATAGAGACATATTGACACTGTTACTTATCACCAATCTTAACTTAATCATATGAAGTATCAGAGAAGCATTATTTGCGAAAGTGAAGGACTTGCAAAAAGCAGGGACAAGAAATAAATTGATTTAGAAAAAATTAGAAATTATATTTAAAAAAATCGGGATGATAATTCTTAAATTCTGTTTATATGTGCAGGTTTTATTGGAGTCTTTTGAAATTGAATAAGTTTTCATAGAACATTTTGGGCAACATGGTGGCAGATATCGTGGCATTTTATCGTTTTGGTAAGCCATATATTGCAAGGGGAGAGGCCGAAAAAATATCACATTACATTCAATATTTGCATTTGTTAAGTCGCTAACAATTGGGTGTGCAAAAATCAAATTATTGCCCTGACAACCCTTATCCTCCCTACGTCGCTGATAAAATATTTATTAAAATTTAAAATATTTTAATAAATTCCTGCTTACATGATACTTGTCAGATGCTGCATCTTCATTTAATTTTGGTATCCATTCCACATCATAATGAGTGAAAAAGGCCGGGATATTAGAGCATTAAAAAAATTATGTTGTTGATTACTTTTTATAGATAATTGTGCCTTGGAATTGTAAAATCACGAATTACCATATTAACATTTACGATGTCAAAAAAAAAAAAATCAAAGTATAGTTTTAACGATCATCATCAGTAAGAATTTAAATTTATTAAATCGAACAAAAGCTGCGCTACAATGGAACACATTTTAGTCATCCGTTTGTTCAGTTTAATCACTTTAATGTTCCATTTTGTAGTGAAGGAAACGTGGTCAGTGTTCCCATATTGAAATCATGGGTAAATCGTTTCTTTTCATTGCTTGTAATAGTTATATATCTCTAGAAAAAGCATGCGTGTGGGATGCTGAAGTGTTTAAAGAAATGGATAAGTTGATTGGATCAAATCCTTCGCTAACTTGACGCGTCCTGGACAGAATAGTCATTTCACATAGATTAAGTCAGCAATTAGGAAGTTGTTTAAGTCTGCTTCTCATCCATAAAAAAAAAGTGTCCTGTCACGCCGACTGAGCACGTCCAAATGTGCCTTCAAATGAATAAATTACTGGAGTGCATATGCATCATTGTGTTAGGACTTAATCTGCGTTTGTAAAGTTATGTGAAGTAATAATTTACGTTTTTTATACACGTGTTGTAGGCGATATTTTTAATAGATTAGTTACATATTTTAAATTGTAATTTTTATGTCGCTTAGTTGTTGTTTAGTGGCATAAGTTTTCTTCTAGTGTATAAGTTTCTATGCTTTCAATATAACACTAAGATAAACTCATATACAGTTATAAACTGCATTTTTTGTGATTTATGTATGCTCTTATTACGTAAAATGTTTCTGGGATCATGCAAGGGTTTACTATTAAATATTTAAAGGAATTTAGTATTTAAATCTTATAATTGTTTGAATCAGTATAACTCGAAAAGTTTAGAAAATAATTCCTTTATATTCATAATAACATTTTAAACTTTAGGGAGGGGGGAAAGCACTGCTATTTCTTTGTGTCATGCTTTGTAGTTTTGATTGTACTTTTTGTAACTATTTTTGTTTTCTTTATTTCTGTATATTATGCCATCTAAAAAGGTCTGAAAGTGAATTTTTCCTGTTTAAAACTTAAGAACATAATTTTTTAGGGACAATCTTAATGCATAATGAATCTCTTATATATAATTAAATAAGAACAAATTTAAAGTAGTGGTAACTGCTGATGTTTCAAACAAATATTTTGAAAGCCATTATTTATTTACAACTTTATAGTAGCTTAATTTTTTAAGTACTTTTTATTCTTGCTCTTCTTTCCCAATTTAAATGGGGCCGCGGTGGCCTGGAGGTAAAGTCTCGGCTTCGGAACCGGAGGGTTTCAGGTTCGAGACCCGATTCCACCGAAAAACCGTCGTGTAAGGGGGTCTGTTGCACGTTAAATCCGTCCTGACCAAACGTCCTCCCACTGGTGTGGTGTGGAGAGGGGGGTGCGAGCTCAAGTGTCGTCCTCGCCATCTGACCGCGGTTCAAAATTACGAGGTCCGTCCCAAAATAGCCCTAGTGTTGCTTCAAACGGGACGTTAATATAACTAAACTAAACTAACTTAACTTCCCAATTTCAATTTCCTTGCTCTAACTTAAAAAAGAATAGATCCATAAGTATACGCCAAAACCAATTAACGGGTTAATATCTGACTTCCATCCTTTTGGATTATAGAAAACAGCCTTCTTTCCTCGATAAATTACTTCAACATTTGCTGCTAATGTCAACTATTAACTTTTGCAACACGTATTACTTTGTAATAATTTGGAACAAGCATTTAAATTATTCTGATTATACGTTTTATCTTAATGAGTATCTTAACTAATTTTCTCGTACGAACTAGTCATCGAATTTTTAAATTTATAAATTAAAATTAAGTTATTTCCAGTCTTTATAATTCGTTACCAGAATTGTGTAATTCCCATTAACATTTTAAATGCTCTGTGGACTCTCAGTTGAAACATATTCTCTGAACAGAAGGTATTATTTAATTAGATAGTTAAAGAAAACTGAGCAGTTAAGTGGTTAAATAATCTTCTTAGAGTGCCAATTATTTTTGGTTAATTTTAAGGTAACTGGCAATTATTTAATTACTGCGAACTTCTGCGTTATTTATAATTATTTTCGCATTTTTCCCATTTTCCTAATTACAAAATAAACAATTTTTTTAAAGGATTACTGAATTCTTCCTTGAAATATCTTACAATTTTCTTTGAAACACTGTTTACAACTACGATGTAAACAGAAGTTCCTTAGACAATTTGGGCTTAACCGCTTCGTAAAGAAACCTTAAGAACTTGACAGGTTTCTCTTTATCTACCACAATATGGTTTCTACCGTAACTCAAGTCTCGTTTTGTGAAACATCGCAGGCCTCATGTGGTTTCTTCAAAGTTCTGGTTTGTATGAATTATGGATATGGTCGTGCTTTTAGTCTCAATGCTTCATGGGGGGGGGGGGTATAACCTGCACTGCTTGATGTAATTGAGCGAGTTCACCTGGCACTAAATCTTCCTCCCCATTCACGTACGTTTAAATACTCGTAACTTTCTCTGATCACCTCATATTTTAAGTCTATTGTTTCAAGGGCCCCCCTTTGATGACAAAGAAAATGTTTCAAATGTTTTTGAGCTATGAACTGTGTGTGTGTGTGTGTCTTTCACCCTTAGTTTTCTTTTTGGGATAAGAAAGAGTGAATGAAATTTGTTTCATTTGGGATTTTGCCTTGACCTTTAAAAATAAATTTTATATTTCATATTTGCATGACTACAATTTTTATTCTTCTGAAGTGAGTTTGAATTGTTTCATAACGGATAATAAAATGATTCGATTACATTAAGCTGTTAATTATCCATGTTTGTTAAATTTCAATCAAACAAGGAAGATTTCTGATTTTTTTTGTACGGTAAATAAACCAACAGCTTGCAAGTACAGAAATGTGTTTATTAATTGTAACCCTACTGTAAATAAAATTTTAAAAATGAGCAAATGCTATTGATTTATCTTTTTTTTCCCGGTCATTTTGTGGTTAATTCGCGGTTGCTGTGCGGGTAATACTGCATTTTCCCCTTTTTTCATTTAGTTTTTCAATAAGAAATTCTAATTAAACAAATATTTTTAAGTCATTTAAACTTACAAAGTTAGTTCAAAATTTATTTTTTAAACAATTTTTCTTTCATTCCTTATGGTATTTATTCAAAAAGACTTAACGCAACTTTTGTTAAAAAATTAAAATTCATTTATTCATTCAAAATCAAAACTTTTAGGTAGTGTTCCCGTTTCCATCGTTCACTTTAAAGTGGTATTCGAAAACATTTCGCTTGATGTATCATTTAAACCATCTTTTTAAAGCCAAGAACACAATAAACACCTGACGGAAAATTAAATTGAATAAAAGCAAAATAAATAAATAAAAGTATTTTATTTTATTTTAATAGGTATTATATTAATGTATATAAATTCTTTAAAAGAAAAAAAAATGTGTTTTATTTTTTAGTTTTAGAATATTTGATCTGAAATTAATAGTTAATTTTTGTCTACAGTTCTTTCTTATTTTATTGTCAGCGATAGCCTGATTTCGGCGTTCTTATGAAAAGAGTGGGGGTTCGGGGCCCAATTCCTCCCAAGTTCCACCTTGTATGTGTACTTAGTATACGTTAAATCCCCCCCCCCCCCCCCCCCCCCACCCCTCCCCCCCCGAGTTGTCCCCGCAATTTGGAGTGGGGGATGTCACTTCAGCTGTCATTCTGGTCATCTGGTTACGGTTTAAAACTCTGAAATTTACCCCAAAATTACACTCTTGTCGCATCAGAACGATACGTTATCTAACTAAACTAAATAGAAAATATTTGATTCAAAAGTCGAAAATCGGAACTTTTTCGGTTAAATTTAGAACATCTGATCACTTAGAATGAAAGAACATTTTCTACATGCTGAAGTCTCTGAAATTTCAGAGCTGCCATGGACATTTCTTGAAAATCTATACAAATAAGTCTAGAAGGAAGAAAGCATGAAATGAAGGCCATAAAAAAGCATTTTGTATGAACTCGTCATCTGCATGAATGAAATAGAAATAGCTTTAATTTTTTCTCTGAGTCTGTGCGGACCCTCTAGAAAGTTACGGGTCCGCGGACCACAGATGAAGAATACTTGCTGGAATATATTGTAAGCAACATGGTATGTGACGGCTGAATATCAAGTTAATGTATTTGTTTTCGAATTCTGTTCTTTTGAGCCCACGTTCTTCCGTCCTTTAGAAACTCGAGCCCGAATCTAAAATAATCTTCAAGTGGTATAGAAGTACTTGTGTTATTCTTAGCGAATGTTTTTGTTGTGTATATATATGAATGGTGTGCGAATTTTCCCTTTCAGTTGTATCGAAATTCAGTTGAAATGTAGAATGTGTGAAAGATGAATGTTGAAATGTTTTATTTTATTTAAATAAATTAAAACTTATTGAATTATTGAATTTATCTTTAAATTACTCTTATTAGTTACAGCATTGAAATATATATTTTTTTATTCGTGTAAGAAATTTGAAAATCAGGAGTTAAAATTTTAAAGTAGTTGAGGATTAAAAAAAATTATAAACCAATTAGTAGTGTTCATCTTAAACACAATGCGCCGGTCGTGTAAAAATACGTCAAAAATGAAATTATAAATCACAATATAGGATTCATCGTCGTTGATCAAATAAACTCCTTAGATGGCATGCAAAATGTATTTAAAGATCTTTATTCGCCCCTCCCCGCTGTATTAAAGTCGTGGCTATTTTGTTGTAAATGTATTATGGTGTGTGTGTTTTTTTAAATGAAGTATGCATTCGTACTGATTTCAAAGCGATTTATTAATATTATTACGATTTTATAGAAAAAGAATATTTTTAAATCTGAAATTCGAGTTTATCTTACCATTTTTTAAAGTAACATTTAATTAAATTTTTCTCCAATGAGGAGAGTAATCTTTCTTGTTATAAGTAACATTTTAATTTTAAAACTTGTCTATTTTATATTTATTTCTGCTGATTTTAATGTATTTTAATTCCCTCAAGAATGATTTTTTTTTTACAATGAAACAGTTGATTTCAAATCTTGTTTGGTTATTATTTTATGTTTATTTATTTATTCATATTTTATCTCTTGATATTTTTTAAGTAGAAAAACTTATTGAACTCCTTGTTTTAAATTTTCCTTCATTGTCCATTACACAACCTGCCAATGGTGTGGTGTGGAAGTTTGAAGAGAGTGATGCTAGCTCATGTGTTGTTCTTATTGACTAGCCACGATTAATTAAATAAAATTAATTAAATAAAATTTATAGATTTTAAATTACATGCAGTAGATGCAGGTTAAAAGTTTTAATTAGACAATAAAAACTTCTTTTTTATTCTAAAAATTAATTATAATAGTATTAATAGTTATGTAACTATAAAAATGGTAATAAAGCAAAAAAAAAAAATGAATTAGTTTATAATTTTTAAAATTTAGTGTGTTATTTCCTATTGTTCTGTACATTAGCATTTACTGATGCATTAGAAAATTAAAAATAAAAATTATTTTTGAATTATTTGTGTATAATGAATGCATTATGTAAAAGTGCGTAATGTTTTTTTAAAAGTAACATAATTTTGAGGAATACGGAAGGGTATCTAAATGGAATGAACTCAGGTGTTATGACAGTCGCATCTCTTGCCATCTAACCCCAAATTCCCTTACGCAGTGCCTTGCCGTGCCGTGCCGTCACTTCCTTTTAAGATGTGCAATGGATTCCAAACGTGCTATAACGCCACATTCTCCTAGAGGCGTTATGGTTTCCAAAACTAAATTAAACACGATTGAAGTGTTTCAGGTGAAGATGAATTGATCTCTGTACATCATGTATTTTTCGAATTTTCTTTTAGGCCTTTATAATTTAATATTTTAATTTGTGCTATTTCAAATATGTAATTACATAAAACATTTTGTAATTGTAGACATTTTTCTCTTATTTTTTAGGTAAGTGCCTTTTGGATTTTTCTGTATCACCTAAACATGAAATTACTTCTTGAATTTCAAATAAATTGAATTTTAGAATTGTAAGTATTTCTTTTTTTTTTCTTTCTTCTTTTAAATATTTTTACTTTCGTTTCATGCTTTAAAAATAGGCTTGTCGGTAGTCTTGGCTTTCGAGATTTGATTTCATCTACAATCCACCTTATATGTGTGCTTAGAGTTATAGTTTGAAGCAGGGGATAACGACATCGGCGTTGTTCTTGTCTTCTGACCATGATATAGAATTTTGAGATTCGTCCTAAAATAACTTGTGTTGCTTCAAAACGGAACGTTAATATAAATAAATTAAACAAAACCACACTTGAGGTAACATGGAAGTTTTGAGTGTGAGGTGTTGCTTCTTGTTTCATCTTCTGATTACTGTTCAAAAGTGTGATGCTCAACTTAAACAACTCTTATTTATAGTCTGCCTCAGAAAGCTCCACTATAACTTTTGAACGATTCAACTCTGCTTAGGGGTGATACGCAGGGATTATTTTTGTGGAGTTTTTTGTTAAGTTTTTTTTAGGTATTCTTTTCCGAAGTTGAGTTTCGATGTATTTTTAAATCACACGGCTTTGTTTTAATTCGAAACTTGTGTAAAGGTTTGTATACAAGAAAATATCTCCTCCATCTTTCATCACACCTGTGTTTTTAAAAAATTAAAGCTGATTAACGTATGCGCAAAAAAAAAAAAAAAAAGTTTTTGTATTTGAAAAGGAACTATAGACTCCAATTGAATGTTTGTCTATCAAATTTTCAAATCATTTCTGAAGATTCTATTATTACGCCCTGTTTGTGTTTCTACAAATTTTCTTTCTTTAAAAATGGTTTTTTTGGGAATTTCATCTTATTTTACTTTACCGTCTAAGCAGTAGATTTAGAAGCGTTTAACACTATTACGAAAAGTCATTATCAATTTTATGTCTTGGTTACTTTTTTTACTAGCTTTTTGTGGTATCAAAGGGAATTTGAGACCGTCGGTATGAGGAGGATTGACAATTGAAACTACACAGTGCATTATTGTCAAAATCACCATGATGGAACCAAAACCGCGATTCCTTTATTAAATTTCCTTCTGCAGTTATCATACTGTATATCACAGTCTTGATATATTGAACTAATAACATAGTTTTATTGAATTTGGCTTCGACATTGATAAATGGTTCTCAGAATTGCTTGTGAAGGTCATTTCGGGTTTTGTTATTTCGTTTTCGAGATGATGCATGTTGTTGAGTACAATGGACTTCATAGCAGCGCTTCATTGTCCAGTGCTGTCTGTTTAGAGAATATTAATTTATTATTGTAAATTACTACTCCAAAGGATGTTTGGTGGCTTTCTTCTTGTAATTTGTGGATATGTTTCTAAAATATGTGTTTTGTGATACGATTGAGTCTTATTTTTTATCTATTGTTCCATTTTTTACACGCTTTTATTTTATAATATACGCGCATCTTATATATTTGTAAGAGTAGAATTTTCAATTGCTTCCTGATGTGCTAGAGTTTTGATTTCTGCATAATTGTGTATTCCCAATGATAATTTAATATTTTCTACTCTCAACAATTAATTAATTGCTTAGTTTTAATTAGCTTTAATTCCGTTCTGGAGGCGCCGTCTGGTAAGGAATTTGAAAATAAATAAATAAGTTACAAGATTCCATAATAATTTTAATAATGAATAAAGATAATTATTAATCACTAAAAAGTAATATATAGTTAAAACGAGATTTTTTAAAAAAACTTCGTGCTGTAGTGTAAAAAATATTTTTCCCCCAACAAGAATACGAGAAGTTAAAACAAAAATTAAAAGAACGTGAGGCGGTTTATATGATAAACTAAGCCACAATGAATATCAAAAGAAAAAAAAAATCTAGAACCTTTATTAAAAATTAAAATGTATTATGAATGCAATTTACTTCCAATTTTTTAACTTTCCTTTTTCCAGTCCATTATTCATATGTAGACCATCCGTATTTAGGGTAGATTTCTTCTATGAAAATGATTATATACTTGGTATCATCTGTTATGTAATCTGAAGTTGACAGAACGATAGTTAAGTCATATGAGATTGAGTTGGATGAGATTTAAAACGGGGGGGGGGATGAATTACCACCCAACAATTATGCGTTAAGTGAAGAAGGATACCAAAACCACAAGACATTTAATAGACTTAAGGGAGTTGCGATTTTCGTTACATTTTTCTTCATTCAATTACTGCAGTTTCAGAAATTAAAACTGCAAAATTTAATTATCTGTTATCCCAAACTCGAGTTTATAATTCTAGTTGGGTTACTACGAGCAACTGAATCACAATTGTATGACGTAACATTTATTTCTGTGTCTTTAAATGCTAGAGAAAGAGTTCCTTAAATTGAAATTAATTTCATTTAAAATATAGACTTCATTATGCGAAATATCAATGGCAATTAAAATGTGTTCAAATATGCCACTTATTTTTTAATTCGTTTGGATCGAATGTAGGGTTATTAACAGGGTGTAATAATACACACCATTGATTCCATCGTACTGTTAACATCAATTGCCATTCACTGGTATTTCCTTTTTCTTAAATCTTTGCAAAGTAATAGGTTGAAGACGTAGGTTATATAAACTGAAACAGAATTAATTTACTATTTCTTTTAAATGCTTAGTACTAGTTATCTAAAAAGAAATTCTCACCGAATGGTTTTATTTATATCAGTGGGAATTTAATATAAATTTAATTAGGCATTTCTTGATAAAGTATGTAATCACCAACTAAAGAACCAATCGCCAACAATCTGTATGTCAGTAAATGCAATTTTATCTCAATGATATGTTTTTACTGCATGCATCAATTTTAATAATTTAAGAATAAAATATTTTAACAACTGAATCCAAATCTAGCAATCTTATTGGAATACAATCCGAACTTCATTTTACTATCGATATTGACTTAAGTAATCTATACTTATAATAAAGCTCAATGTGTGTGTGTGTGTGTGTGTGTGCGTGTGTGTGTGTTGGCGCTCTACAGACCAGACCATTCAACCTACAGCTACCAAATTTGGCACGTGTATACCTTGGAGGCCGGAAATGTGCACCTGGGGGTTATTTTTTCGAATTTTTAACTGGACTTTTATTTAAAAATTAAGCGAAATTTTGACATGTTTCTGCTATAACTGCCGAAAATATTACCGCACAAAAAAGATTTTTACATGAAGTTAAAGATAAAAAATTTATCTTTTAAATGATACTACTGTTTTAATCTTAAAATTAAATTTCTATTTTTAATGAATTTTTAAATAAATATTTTAACTATGTTTTTCAATAATTTTTTTCGTCAAAAATAAAAATGAGGATTAAGCACGTTTCGCATTCATGAGAAAAAAATAGCTTTTTTCAAAGTGTTGCCATCACATTGATTAAAGCTCTAACTGAAAATAAATTAAATCTTTTTGGAAATGAAATCTGCAAAATTATAATTTTCGGCAAGTGTCTGTAAGAAATGAAACAAATATGAAATATTATTTTTTCTGAAAAATAAATCCAAGAAAATTTTTTTTATGATCTTTTACACTCTCTATACAGGGTGTTTATTCAGTCCCCGATCCATTTTGATATTTAATGACTCATAAAATAATGAAGATGTAAACAAACTTATGGCATTTATTGATGGAATAACTCATATATTTTCCTTTTCAGGTTTGAATATTTTTACTTTTGTAAATATCGTCTGCGCGTGTTTTTAATTTCAGATAATTTCATTTTCCAGTCTAAATATCTGTACTTTTCTAAATATCGTCTGCTTATTAATTGCATTTTTCTCTCTTTTGTTTTTGGCAACTATTGAAATGTTATGTTTACTTTTGATGTGTTTCTTCTATGTAGTACTTTTGTATGTGATGTTTTATTCGATCGGATATTAAGGAGAATGCATACACCACAAGAGAAAGCACAGATTTTATGTTGGTCATAGAGTTAATTTCCAATCAACTAAATCACTGACTTTTAAGAGTTAATTTCAAATCACTTAAACTGACTGATTTATGAAGATTTGAATATCACTATTCAATAAAAAAAGGATAATTTTAGATTTTTCATCGATCGTTTCAAAGAAAATACGCCAATAAGCGCGCAGGTTTCTGAAGATTAATTGGCCTAAGATTATGAAAATGGTGAGTTTTTCTAAATTTTTAACATTTAAAACTTCATAAATAAGTCTTAGTTGATCGTGGAAAATAGAAACATTCATTCATTTATTTAAAATTTGGTGTGTCCAGAATATTTATCAGAATATGATACCTTACTGCATTAAATTTAGACTTCATAATTTTTGAAATATATTTATAAGCAGGAACAAAATATTATTATTGATTTCATTTCAATCCTTTTGAAAGCAAAACTAAAAACTGAATTTTATACTGAATCTCAGAAATGTTTGTTCAATTATTGTTTGAGATATTACATAAACTATGAAAAATATTTTGTAGTTAACATAAGACTTAAATACCGAGCGATTCTGTTTGCAATACTCATATTCAATAATAATAATAATTAATAAATAACAATAAAGATGATTAATAAAATAAAACGCTTGGTTTTATTAAAAAATATCTTAATATTAATTGCAATTTCGTCATTTACATTTTTAATTAAAGTTGAAGTTTTACCGGAAATGGCAACAAATTAGCAAAATATATATAGTAAATTGAACGAAACGATCTAAACAATATAAGTTTGGTATGACTATCAAAATTTGAAGATTAAAAATGTTTTGTTTGAGAATCCTTTAAGAGACCAGTTACTTAAAATATTTAATTGAAAATTGTAGCGAGCGGTAATACTGGCGAACCGGCTGGTCGCCAAAGGCGGCTAGTCTTATATAATCCTGTGGATTTTTTTTTGTCTTTTTGATTATTATTTTTTTATTTGCCCCCCTCCCCTTCCATATCTAAATAATAAAAAAGACACAATGTAAAGTACCTTGTATTTGGTGCAAAGTGGTCCAACCTGGACTGTGCACTATCAAAATCCAATTAACCATTCAACTATTTGCTTCTTAATATTTGGATTTATATAACTTAAGAAAATGAAGATAAATATTTAGATTTTACTGCATTCTCAAATTATTTTTTAAAATGTAAGAATATACCAAAGTGTATTTTTTGCATGTCCTTAATTAACCAAAAGTACTACTGTGTACTTTTCTGAAAAGATTGCGAATTTAACCTATAGAAACATCTCTCTCTCTCTCTTTTTTGAGTACTCTTAGAAATGTTATTCTCAGTTATCAACCAAGACAGTTTGATTGAATATCCAACGTTTCCTGTTGCCATGCTCTCAGTTGCAAAGAAAATTTAAGGAATTTCAGATAGATTGTTGTGATTTCGAAGCATATCTAGTCATTTTCTCTGCTTTTGTCTCCCAAAGAATAGGCCCAAAGAAAACAAGACGTAAATGACTGATTGCGTCATAACGAGTGTAAGGAAAAACATGCATAGAAAATGATCGCAGTTTATATGAATGTTTCCTTGTTTGCATTTCCATAAAATTGTTTGTTTGGATTTGAATGACTGTCGTGTTTCTGCTATAAGTATTGCAACGAATTGGTTCGCATTTCTTGTAATTTTTCGTAAAGCGACAGATTTGTGAGGCATTTATACTGTGGAAGTTTTCTGAAAAATATCAGTTAGTTGAGAAGAAAGAAAGACGGCGAAAATTTTATGTAATTTTAGTTCTGCCTGACTAATATTTATTACCGGTACTTGTAAGGTACTGCTTAACTATTTCAAAAGAATTCGGATTTTCTGCTTGTTTCTTCAAGTAAAATCCTGAGAAATTATTATTATTAGAAAATACTCCATTCGTTATAATAATGACTTGAGGTTGTCCATTTCGAATAACTTTAGAATTTTCTCAGTCGCTTCTTTTTTAAAAATGAACCAAGCAAGCAGTGGAAAAATATTAATACTCTTGCTAAAAAAATGACATTTTGAAGTTTACAAATTTGAAGCCAGTATAAAATGAGCATATTTACCAGTGGACATCTCTTAACTTGCTATCATGATCGTATCAACCTTTGTTACCGAGATGTTAATATGCATAATTTCAGGAGAATCTGATATACCAGTATTTTTGTAAAAGAGAATGAAATTATACTTGAAAATTAGTGCGAAGTATAGGGTTTTTCATTTCCAACTTTTATTTTTCTGTATTTAACGTTTTTACTGCACCTTGAAAATAATTCCGGGAATCTTTTGAGAACTTGCAGTTATAACATGTTAAAAATTTTATAAAAGATGGGGAGTTGAGAACAAGCGAGAGTTTTTTTCGTATGTATTTCTACCATTTCACATCATATTATCCTTGTTTCCTTAAAAAAAATGAAGGTATAAAATTTTCATATTAAAGTCTTTGATCTGCGAGAGGAATTCAACACCTTTAGTTTACTTCGGAACTCCACAAATCTGGTGAAGATAGTATAAGGACATTTTTGATCCATAAACGATATTATTTAAAGAATTTTCCCACCTAAATATTGGTTTATTTATTAAACTGGGAATCGTATTTTTTTTTATTATTTGGAATTGGCACCACACTCCGGTTATGAAGTATTTTTTTAATTGAAGGAATTTAAAAAATATCTGAAGTATTATTTGTCAACGAATGATTATCTTTTGCTGTTCCGTATGCAACGTTAAAATTAAAGAATTAAATTATTCCTTGGCTTTCTTTCTTGGACGATCTGTGAAAGGCGTTTGAATCATGCCATACAATTGAATGGGATATTTTTATTTTGTCGCGTTTAAAAATCTGTTTGCATATGTATTTACAAGAGTTTCATTAAAATAACCCGCAACTTTATGTTTTGTAAAAAATCGCTCGAGGTTGGCAACTTGAAAACGAGGGCCAACGCTTCATGTATGTTCTTTTCTGCCGCTTGAAAACACCCATTTGACAGGCTGCCTTTAATTTAGTTATAATCTGAGTAGTTGACCAAATTTTCAGGAAGAATGAACTTAACATATGTTGTATGAGAACTTCCACAAACTCTTTGTTTCCTAACTGGTTATCTGACGAGCCCGTTTTTCAGCTGCTTTTAGGGTGGAACTTGGCATCTTTCTTTTGATCTACATTGGATATCCTGAGCAGATGTTCCGACATTAATTCTGGTCTTGTCCGTGTAAAAAGCATTTTTTGTTTTTTCTTTCTTGACCTGGCTGTTAATTCACTGCAGACTTTTCGAGATATCTCCAGAATTTTATGCTGTTAGTCATATTCTTCATTCGGTATAGGATCTAAGGATATATACCCACCCTTTTTCTTTCATTTTAGGTACTTTTAGTTTTCAAGGAATTTTGGTGAATTTTGATCAGATGCCTTATCTTCCTGTTATAAGTTGTTCTTGGAATATTCTTTGGTGCGATTTTTCAATCGTGCATTTTTCTGTATTAATATGACCATGATAATTAAATTTTTAGCAACAGAGTAATCTGTCTGTCTGAAACGTATCTACGATTTTTGTTGAGCATTTCCGAGTATTTTGAAAATTTGTATATTTAATTATTTTTATAAATGTATTGTATTTTTATTAATAATTATATCTCTTAAATTGCAAAGAAGTAGACAACAGGATTTATTTTGCTGTTACTGAGGCTTCGAAGTTTATTCTAGGAAAGCAGCCCTAATCTTTGACTATATCGCTGCCATTTCGAGTTAAATAAACACGAGTAGAAAATTTGGATGTTTTGGTGATTTGAGGGAACGAACATTCATAAAATTTTTCCATCTATATAATAATGTTCCGCTGCCTCTACCGAATTCTAATAATGTGTGTAAATTCTGTTAGATTGTTTTTTAACTTATCAGTTTTAACCGTTTTTCCAGATAAGTAAGATAATAAGAATTTAAAACCTTCTCATGGGCAACTATGAAAAGTGAGACAACCAGAAAACTGCATTAGTGCTCTAAAATGTAAAATATAATTTTAAAAAAATTGGGGGTCAAAGCAAAAACTGTAAAAATGTGGTATTCGAAACGGAACACGGAACTACAAAACGGTAAATGTTCTAAGTAAATTGGGACTTTAATAACATTCATGATTTTTTTTAATGAGTATTTAAGAATTTTCCTTCTTTTGGCTTAGTTTCCCTCTCGTAATTTTTTAGCACTTCACGCATTTTTAACTATTGCTTTGTCTTCCAGGTTTTTTTTTATATAAATTTTTCTATTTATTAAGCACGAACTGATAGTTTTTAAAAGCCTTTTTTGTTATCTTTTTTAGTTTTTAATAATTTTATAACTCATTATTATAATTATTTGATCTTGTTAACTTTTCCAAAATTCACTATTTGAAGGCGCTTTTTGTATAGAATCAAAACTAAATAAAATTAAATGACTGTTTCATATTTCTAAAAATATAAAAATATTATATATTAATTGAGAACATGAAATTATTCAGAGCTGTAGAACAGTAAGAAGTGAGGGGGGAAAAAATGATTACTAAACCTCATCTTTTCAAGCATGAGATAAATCTAGTGAAATAAAAATGTGTAAAATAACAGTATTTTAAAGCGACGAAGTAAATCGTTTCCCTGATTAATTTCGCATTTCATGCGTAGACATAGCTTGGTGTGAAGAAATCCGAAAACTTTTCATTCATGTCGCATGCCGAATTATTTGAGTGCGAAAGTGAAGAATAAATTTTCTCTGCTTTGTTCTTTTTCAACATCTCCTGCAGATTGCTTAGCTTCCGTTTCACGCATTTTCTGTGTGGCCGTCCTGTCTCGTCTGCCTAAAATAAATTTCGACTTCGGGGAGCTGGGACGTTCATATCGTTCCTAAACATTCTTTTACGAGCGATAGAAAAATATTTACTTCAAATTCATTCTTGTTCGTAACCCTTGCTTTCTTTGAGCTAAAACATCGTAAATCGTGCTGTGCAATATATTGAAGTGATGAGTATATTTTTTTTCTGGGGCATTTTTTTTCTCCTTTCAGGAAACTAGGGAAATGCAAAAGAACAAATAAAAATAAATAATATTAAAATGTCACAACATACCCTTAAGATTTATTGTAAATCACCGTTTGTAAACTAAATCGTGTTCTACAGATTAAAATAAAAATCTTGCTGTGTTGAAAGATAATAATGTTTTTAAGTATCTTCCTCGAACATTTTAAAGGCTTTTGGGAATCTAAAATTATCAGTGGCGTCAGATCAGCCTGTTCAGTTAGTCACACTTGCAAATCCTTGCTCTTCAGCCTGTCTTTTAAAGCGCCATCGCTTGCAAAAATTCATTTTCTCTTATATATTCGTATTTAGAACACATATTAATAAGCATGATGACAAGAACAAATCGGTTTGTTACTTTATTTTCAGGTAAGTGTATTTTCATAACAATTTTAAAAGTCTGGATTGAAATTTGATTTGCTTCTTTTGTTTAATTTGTTGACAAAACTTTCTTTTAACTTAGAAATATTTTCTGTGATTGAATAAAGAAAAAATTTTGGAAATTTATTTAATGTGTTGTAATTTTGCTAGGGCTTTCTTAAAATTCCTTTAGCTTCAAAATTTTGAAATACGGTTCTTTTCGGTTTCAAACAAGAAATGACGTTTATTTCTTAAATATTTTAATCTGAAAATGGGAGGGGATCGCGGCATAGCCAATCGAAGTGTGTGGATATGAAAGTTGTTGCATTGATTTACAATTTTCCTTTTTTCTTTCTATGTTTTTATCAGCATTTTACTTTTAGAAATGATGCCTTATTCTTGAATTTAAAAGCTACTCCTTTTTATGCTCTTTAGCGTACGAGCAGAGAGAGCATAACTTCGTATTTTTATCAATGCGAAATATGCTGATGTTTTATTTAAAATAGTGCAAGAAATCAATCACAGATGGCGTTGCGGTATCAGATATTAGTTTTTACCCTTTGTTACTTCTTTCTATGTTGTGAACAACGGTTTTGTTGCTTTCTAGCAGTTGTAAATAATATAGTGCTTGCAAAACGCAACTGAAATTTAAATGGCTGTGGATATTTATACTAGGAAAGCTGTTTTATGAAATACAGCTATTGAAAGCGATGTTTTTGTTTGTTTGTTTTATTTCGTTAGTACCGATTTCAGGTGAATGAACGCAAAGTTACTACTGAACACGTGATGTTACGTTTCTGGAAAATTTATTATGGCATTTTTGTAATAAAAACAAAACCGCTAGTAGAAAATAAAATTTGGAAAATCGAATTGCGTGATTGCTATTAAATATATCAACCTATTCAGTTAACTTTAAATCAATCCTAAAGTGATGTAAATATTTTCAGTAAAGAATTATTGAAGATTTTCAGAGTATTTTTTGAATTAATAATTGGCGCATTATTGTTATTATTGGGTATAAATTATTACTGGATGTTAATTTTTTGAAAAGAAAATATAATTTTCTGATGTTGTAAAAGTATATAAATATGATCTAAATTTTAATTTCATTGCTTGGATATGCATTTCTCTTGTACGTAGATTTGAAAAATTCATTGCTGTGAAATTATTAGACTAACTAACACTATTAGTATTACTGTTTTTCGTTTTTAGCATATCTTTTATTTTTGCATATTGCTAGTGAAAGATTTAAAACCATTCACCTTTCATCAATGGCTTTGCTACTTCACAGCTGCGAGAATTGTACAGGGAAAGGTCCAATGTTTATTTTGCATCTTACTGACTATTTTTCAAATTTTAAATGTTATTTTCTATTGGAGGAAAAAAAAAAGTCTTCCATCATATTATCTGGATGGTAATTAGTTATATTTTTCGAGAGTGAATGTATTAAGAAGGGACTTTTATTATTAATATACAGATTTTCTTAAGATCTTTCTTTTATCTGTGCTTTAATTTTGGAATCGGGCTACTTAGAATTTATATAAATGTATTGCTTTAGTGAATTTGGACGTTGATAAATGAAGTTTTTTGCGTGTGTGTTTTTTCTGCTTGAAGTAACTGAATTATTGTTACAGAAAAATAGTCTTAAAAGTTTCATTTTGTTTCAAATCAAGATCGCTTTTAAATTTAGCGCACATTTATTAGCATCTAAAAGAAAAGTAAGTGATGAATGATTTGTTAGTAAAACTAAGTTAATAATTAATGAAAATAAAAAAAAATCTCATAATGCAACTTGGAATTGTTGTTTTAAAATGTGCTGTTTATTGCGTTATTTTTCCTATGAAAAGGGACTTACCAAGAATTCACGGATTGAATCAAAGCATCTTCAAAAAAATCCTAACTTCATCAAAGTTAGGATTTTTTATTTTTAACTAAACATTCTGACTCTTATTCTATTGAATCTAGATGCTACTTTTAACACAATAGAAAGTAGTATTGCTAAAAATTTACTATCGAAAAATTTATTTTTGTACCGTAAGGCATTGCATTGCTATCTTCGTAGATATAAAATACTTTGTTATTTTTAACGTTCCTTTAATTTTTTATTTCACTTTCTTGTAAAACTTGTTTTGACAATAAACTGTAATTTATGTTTATTTTACAATTTAACTAATATATAATGAAGAATATCATATGCGTCATTCTCAGATCTCACTAGACGATTGGAAAAAGGAAAAGATGATGAAATATTATGTATAAAAAATGCCGAAAAGTCCATTTCACTTGTCAGATAATTTATATTTGACACGTTTTCTTTTGCAGTTCTTTAACGCCTCAGTTTCTATAGTAAGTGCTGGTACTTGTTGTCTAGAGAAAGAAATGGCGCAATAATGATAGTAAAAGGTTCTTTCTAAAATAACAATCGTTATCTTTCAAAATCGCGTACTAAAGACCGAAGAGTCAATGCACCGGTCGTAAAACGAGAAATACGAAGATCTTTTGTGTTTACAGATAACTCCGGCATTTATAGGAAATAAGAAGTCCTTGCGGTCACAATTGATGACCTAATCGGAAGAATCATCAACGCATAGGTAGTATGAAGGCCCTCCGTTCTGTGATTTCGTGCAGTACAACCGTTAGACTGCATTTCATGCATCTTTTGAGACAGGTTTGACAACATATGACTATCAATTCTCCTTGATAGCTATGTGTCATTATCAGGTTTTGGAACTGAGAGCTTTAATTTGGTCTTCTGGCGAGCTTATTAAAACGAATATGGGAAGTTTTTACGACATTTTCTCCCGACTTTCATAGATTTCTTTCGCCTATATTAATTGAGGTGTTGTGAGAACACTAAAGGGCGATCCCTTTGTATAAAATCTTACACGAGTTCAGCCCATTTTGACGGGCACACCTGAAACGGGAATAAAATTTTAAAAACGCAGTTGGGATTTAAAAAAGCCTGACTTTTTATTTTGGGTTGTTTCGCGGTGAGAAAACACTGAAAATTTTATTGTTTTAATTATGACACTCGGGAATTTTAGAATGTACTTGAAAGGCTAATGGCGTGCGTTCTTTGTTCATTACCTAATCCAAATAGAACTTTTATGCTCTTAATTTAAACTTTTATAGTTATAATTTTATTTACTTTAGCAATTATATTGATATGTTTAACATACTTCAGTTATTTAGCAAATTTTAATGAAATGTTTTTTAGTTAAGATAATTTCATTCATTTTTATACATGTTAAAAGATTGAAAGAAAATGCCTTTCCTCAAATATTCCCAGTATTTCCTTTATGTAAAATCATACATTTGAAGGAAGTAGTCGTATCGCTATAATATGCGATTCTGATTGAAATGTTGTGGTCAAATCATGATGTATCTAAAAAATATAAAAATTCTGAAGAAAAAAAAGCGCAAAAAATCTAGATGTAGTTAAAATATATTTGTTTTTTTCGTGTATTTTTCTCGAACAGTCTCGTATGAAAATATTTTTTTTTGTTGTTGTTTTCATATATTTTCTTATTTAATTTCATTTTGCCCTTGGTGAATTCTCGAGTTCGGGGTCAGAGGGTTCCAAGCTCGAAACAAGATTTCATGAAAGATTCTTATGTGGGACTGGCGTATGCTAAATATGACGCCATGAAGTAAACATTTCGCTGGTGTGACGCGGAAATTAGAGAGGAGTTACCATCTCAAATGTCATCTCCGTCAGTTGACCCCAGTTCACATTTTTGAGATCGTTTCTAAAAAAGCATTTGTGTTGCTTCAAAACGTGATGTAAATATCATTACATTTCTCTACAATTTCTCTTTATATTGAAAAATTAATTCATGAAATCATATTAATTTACTAATTTTGTTATTAGACACATTTATTAATCACTTTTTCTGGAAGCATTTGGCATCCAGGATTTTCTGTGTTAGCTATAGTCATAATATCTTATAAGATAATCATATTTAGCTTATAGATAATCGGATCTAATCACTGCATTGCGTTTCTAAAAGTTGTCTGTTCCAGTCCGACAATTTCTTTATTAGTTATTGAAGAGCCAGTTTGTTGCTTGCATCTATCTATCTTGAAATGAGTATTCAATGATTAATGGTGTTTATAGTTAACATTGTAAAAATAAGTCATGGATATAAGGCACGCAAATAGCTGATATGACAATGCATGACGACGTGGAAATCTTCTCGTGCTTGTCTTTACAAATTTAAATAAAAAATTATATTAATATTCATGTCGTGTTTCTAGGATTTGCTACTGACCATTACACTCATAAATTTCTTTTCTTTTCTTTGAAAAAAAAGAAAAAAAAGAAAAAAGAAAGAAACCTCAACTTTGTGCTATCCTAAAAAGTATCGCGATCCTGTCTTTTGTTATGTCATATTGCATTTTGCCTGTTTTTTATAAAAGGAATTTTAATTGGCATAAAACGCCCGTGAGAGGATATTAACTTCCAACGCATGGCCAGTTTTTAATAAATATAGAAAATGTTGCCTCTTATGACTGTATTATTATTTCTTTGATTTTTTCTAAAACCTGTTCAGTTTTGTGTTCTTTCATTCTCTTTTTCTTTATAATAATTTTTTCCTCTGTAAATGTGTACTTTTGTTTTTGCATTCTTTAGCGTAATTGAGATTAAAGCAGTATCTTTAGAAACATATCAAAGAGTTTCCTTTTTAGTACTTTTTTTAGATCTTTACGCAACTTTTATTATACAGCGCACGTAGAAGGGAGTCTGATTTAATGTCGAGATATTTTTTTAATTTCTTTTTTAATTTTTGGCATAATTTTTTAAAAAGTGGCGGATTGTTAAGATAATGCTAAAGGAAGGAAAGGAGGGAGTTAATTACAATATTTCTTTAAAAGTATACAAAGACTGGGAGCTAAAATAATCTATATCAAATCCATATTCCTAAATTAGAATACGAGGTGAATGTATAATAGGTTGATGAGTCTAGCTTATTTAATTTTAAGAAGTAACTTTAAAACTTCAATTTGATTCTTTTCTTCATCGGTTTGTTAAATATTTATATAAAGAATCCGAATATATTATCTGAACTAACTATTTAGACTATTAAGTGATTTCTTACAAAGTGAAAAAGATTTTTTTATACAAAATAATCAAAATCAATGTTATATGATTCGTACATATTAGTATATGTAAAAACAAGTTCCAAAGAATTGGTCTTTTTAAAAAAAATGTATATGTAAATAAAAATAAGCAGTTTTAATGTTTTTGAAGTTTGAATGACAGTTAAAAGTGCTCTATAGTTTTCATTAAATTATTACGCTGCAATTAAATTATTTATTTCCTGGATAGTTCCTAACTCGTATTATATTAATTAGTAGCACTGACGATTCATCAACTCAAAAAACGCAATGCTGCAAAACATATTTATCAAGATATTGCAATTAAAACAACAATTACTTTACCTATAAGCGGCCTTAATATTAAATTTGATGATCAATAAGTGATTTGAAATTTTCTTTGGGTTTTATTTTCATGTTAGAATTAATAATAACTGTTATTTCATAAAAATTTTCATCTGAATAAGGTTTTAGAAAATTACCAATTATTTTTTTTCGTAGAGTAATCTCCAACAACAAAAAAGAATATTCAGTAAGCATGTTAAGGCCGCCAAAATCGAAATCAGTGCGCATAAACAACCAATGAGAGAAAAGAAAAAAAATGAAAGACGGAAAGCGAATTTTTAGATTCGAGTGTTAATATATATATATATATAACTAGCCGCCTTTGGCGATCAGCCAGTTCGCCAGTATTACCACTCGCTACAATTTTCAATTGCATATTTTAAGTAACTGGTCTCTTAATAGATTCTCAAACAAAACATTTTTAATCTTCAAATTTTGATAGTCATACCGAACTTATACTGTTGTTTAGATCGTTTCGTTCAATTTGCTGTATATATTTTACTAATTTGTTGTCATTTCCGATAAAACTTCAACTTTAATTTAAGGTGGAAATGATGAAATTGCAATTAATATAAAGATATTTTTTAATAAAACTAAGCGTTTTATTTTATTTTTCATCTATATTGTTATTTATTTATTATTATTATTATTGAATATGAGTATTGCAAACAGAATCGGTCGGTATTTAAGTCTTATGTGAACTACAAAATATTTTTCATAATTTATGTAATATCTCAAAGAATAATTCAACAAAAATTTCTCAGATTCAGCATAAAATTCAGTTTTTAGTTTTGCTTTCAAAAGGATTGAAATGAAATCGATAATAATATTTTGTTCCGGCCTATAAATATATTTCAAAAATTATGAAGTCTAAATTTAATGCAGTAAGGTATCATATTCTGAGAAATATTCTGGACACACCAAATTTTAAATAAATGAATGAATGTTTCTATTTTCGACGATCAACTAAGACTTATTTATGAAGTTTTGAATGTTAAAAATTTAGAAAAACTCAACATTTTCATAATCTTAGGCCAATTAATCTTGAGAAACCTGCGCGCTGATTGGCGTATTTTCTTTGAAACGATCGATGGAAAATCTAAAATTATCCTTTTTTTATTGAATAGTGATATTCAAATTTTCATAAATCAGTCAGTTTAAGTGATTGATTTAGTTGATTGGAAATTAACTCTTTTTATTTAAAATATTAGTGTTTCAAGAATATTTTGTTAATCGTGATTTCCACAGCAGAAGCTTTATGTAAAATCAAAAATTCGTCATTTATTAGAGCATTTATTGAATCAAGTTACATAAAATAGAATCATTTTCCATTTAGACCATTTTAGCAGATCTGTGTCTTACTAAATGTTTACAAATTAGCTGTGTGGCCCTGATTTGAATGGATATCCTGTTCATATTAAACAAAACTTGCTTTAAAATAAAACTGATTTATTGGATTAATAATATAGAGAATGTAAAAGATCATAAAATAATTTTTCTTGAATTTATTTTTTAGAAAAAACAATATTTCATATTTGTTTCATTTCCTACAGACACGTGCCGAAAATTATATTTTTGCAGATTTCATTTCCAAAAAGATTTAATTTATTTTCAGTTAGAGCTTTAATCAATGTGATGGCAACACTTTGAAAAAAGCTATTTTTTTCTCATGAATGCGAAACGTGCTTAATCCTCATTTTTATTTTTGACGAAAAAAATTATTGAAAAATATAGTTAAAATATTTATTTAAAAATTCATTAAAAATAGAAATTTAATTTTAAGATTAAAACAGTAGTATCATTTAAAAGATAAATTTTTGATCTTTAACTTCATGTAAAAATCTTTTTTGTGCGGTAATATTTTCGGAAGTTATAGCAGAAACTCACCAAAATTTCGCTTAATTTTTAAATAAAATTCTAATTAAAAATTCGAAAAAAAAAAAAAACACCCCAGGTGCACATTCCCGGCCTCCAAAGTATACACGTGTCAAATTTGGTAGCTGTAGGTTGAATGGTCTGACCTGTAGAGCGCCAACACACACACACACATTGAGCTTTATTATAAGTATAGATATAGATATAGATATAGATAAATCAGTTTTTCAAACCGAGTCTGCTGTGATTGCTGCTCCAGAACCTTTAAATTCAAAAGTAAAAGGATTACTTTTGGTCTTGAAATCAATTAATATGCTGTGTGTGCAGTACGTTTTCGTGGGCTACATCATGACGAATTTCTCCGACACGTGTTCCTTTTTTTTGTTCATTTTCTGTCCGATTTTTTACATTTTTATTCCTTTTTTCAATTTTTATGGGCCATCGAACTCTCATACTGAAAAAGTAAGTAAAGACAATAGAGCTCTCAAGGTGGAAAAATAAGGAAATAGATAAAAAATGAAAATGCAACATAAAAATAATATCGCGGGGGTTGACTGCTGAAGGTCTGCAGTCCTAATGGACGAGCCGCCTTTGATTGATAGAACTGCGCTTGTCATTTGTTTTTCGTAATCGCAAATTCGAAACCACATTACCACATTCTTCCGAAAACGCTTTGTTTATGAGGGTTAGTGCAAACAGACATGAATCATATCTGGACATACTAATATTTGTTTTTACTTCGTAATTGGATTATACTTTATATTTTGAATTTTTTTTTCTGTTCCAGTTCTGTTCTGAAAGATATCTGATGTTTTTGAGTGGTATCGCGCAAATTTGCATTTTAAATTAAGAATTAAGATTAATTTAATCAAAGCGTTCAATATCATATTTTATAAACTGAATGACTGAGCGATACTCTTCATTTCGCTTGAATTGGTTAATCGTAATAGAACTGTCTCTTTCATTTAACGGTAGTGTTTACAAATCCCCCTTGAGCTAAAAATGATGTTTAATAAATTCTCATTAACTGGTCCCTGTTTTTATAAAGTTACAACCATTATTACCATAAAATTGATGGCAACAATGATTGTCTGACATTACTAAGTTCAATTTTCTTTCAAGGGTTAAATAATAAACTACCATGCAGTGACCGTTTATGAATGGATCATTGCAAATAATAGAATCTGTGAAGCGATACACTGTAATAATTTTTTTTAATATTTAGGTAAATAAAGGGAATGCTATTGACATTACTGCTGATTGGCGCAACCCTGATGCCACTTACATTTTTGCTTCCTCTATCGCTATGTCTTTGCTATTGATTATGGAGATAATCCAAAAACTTTTTAAATTAATTTTAATTTTTTTGTTTTAATTAATTTTAAAAGTTTCAAAATTAATTTCTATAACATTTTTAGTGCATCGTTAATTTATCTGTATGAAATTACAAATAGCTGTTAATGATATACCTGGCAAAAACATTGGCCCTGTTAATGATTGGGCATTTTATTGTACTATCAAAGATATTCTTTGAAATGAAAATTAATTCTTAGTGCATTGTATGAATTTCGTGGCTTTAAGTATTCCTTCTGTTAATGCGGTTTGGTTTGGAGAATGCATCTTAAAATTACTTGTTTTTCAGAAGTAATTCAATCGGAGATTGGCAAAGAATATTTTTCAGTTTTTTTTTTATGTTTTTGTATTTATTGCATTGTTATTAACCTGCCGATGTGCTGTTATTAAAAAATCAAATGTATCGAAAATAAAGAAACTCTCATATTTACTTTTTTTTTTTTTTGAAATCATGCAACTGACTAAAATAATTTAACACGTACAGTAATATTCATACTTGCAAAGTTTACATTTTTCAGATGTAGTCGGAGTTTTGGAAATTTACGTGTTTATATGTAATATTTTAAATGAAAACTATGTTTAGTTGTATAAACATAGTATCTGCAGTATCAACTGAGCAACTTGTTTCAAATTGCTTCATTCTTTACCATTAAATGCAATCGAACTAACTTTTGCAGAATCATTTTAGGTTATATTTGTTTCTCAAAATAATAACAATATATTTTATAACTATTTGCTGCAAACAGCTGGACTTTAAGTAAAGTTCGTTGATTTTTCTGTCACCTGCCATCAAAAATATTCATCACTATTTGTTCAGCAGTTTCAACAACGATTCTTTTTTTTTTTAAATTATTTTTGTCAATAAATAATACTTAATCTGCCAAATAGAGAATCAGAATTTCAAACTGACATGAAAATTTTTAATTTTGTCGTTGAAATCGTTTGCATTTATAATTCTTGTGGTCATAACTGATAAGTTTCCCGCGAGTTTCAATATAATAATTGGTTCATTTCAGTCTAATAATTGGTTTGGTACTTGGCTTTTTTTTTCTCTTTCAGAAATTTATAAAAGAAAAAACATTCTGGCTCATAAAGCTATTGAATTCCATCTAAATAATACATTTTCAGTTAAAAAAATAATTACATACTTTTGCCAGTTTTTATCAACAGCAACAACAACAAAAATGACTCCTTATTTTAATTAACGTCAACGCCTGTATGTTTGTTTACATTTAATTTGTTTTGTTTATTTTGAGATGAAAAGCCGGCACCACAGTAAATAGGAAATAGCTTGTAAAAAAGGAGAAATTATTTTAGTGAGTCAGAAATGCCTTTCTGTCAGAAGTAGTAGACTGTCTCCTCTGAAGAACGCAAATGTGCATTTTTCTCCTTCGTGACATTATAGTAGAAATTATCTGAGCTCATATTTATGTTCTGGTTTTGTGGACTGACCTCACCTGTGTAAACGACCTCATTTCAAAAACTTGGGTTGAGTCTGCTTTAGACCTACATAGAGGCAATTTTTTCTCGTATGGATGGAAACGGTATAAAATAGTGGCTCAGATTTAAAATATTTCACTTGGGGATTTTCTGTATGACAGTTATAAGCGGTTGATTGAAAAAGTGCTGACATTTAACTTATGATTCAGCGCGGTAGTTGTAAAGGATGTAGTAAAATTCCTTTGCGGGAAACTGTAATACGACATTCCATCGTCATGGATAGATTTTCAAATTAATAAATATCACGCTTCAAAAAGACTACTTTTTACTAAAATTGTATTTTCACTTAATTTTTTTCGCATACAGTTTATGAGGTATTTTTTAAAATTTTAACTCCTAAAATCGTAACTTTCAGGATGTGAGGATCGAGATAACCCACAAGTTACATCTTTTCTCTGAGGGGGTGGGGGAGCAAACTTGTGCAAAAATTTTATTGCTATCTGGCAAAAAAGGCGTTTTACATTTTATTGAGCAAATACAAAAGAAAAATAAGGTAGTTATTTTTGTGCAGGAAAATTCCCAGTCCTGAATGTGAAAGTGGATTTTTTTTCTTCTTTTTATAATTTTAGACATGCGCATTTGAATGAAAAATTCTGGTAAAACAAACGATTTCACTTTTCTACGTGCGTGACACAATTTTTGGTGTTGTCTATTTTCCACGCAATCGTGCATTCAAAATTGCTGATCAGTTTTGCTAAAATGATAAAAGAAATTTATTTAAATGTTGAATATTTTCTTTTGACGATTTTTTTATCGTTTTTCTTTGCTGTCGCCATTGTTATCTTTTTTGAGGAATTTTAATTAATTTACAACATTTTGATATCTGTTCTTAAGTATACATATTGTCAATCAGATAATCGTGTTTTGAATAAAGGTAGCAAATTTAATAAATTCTATAAAATTTTGAATGAAATGCAATTTTAGAATGTCTGTCCGGCTGCCTGAGTACTAGTGAACACGGTAGTTGCAAAACGAAAAGATCTAGATATATAAAATTTGGTACATAGATTTATCATCTAAAGTGTAGACCCGTATCAAATTTGGAACCATATCCATGCAGGTTTATCGTCTGTCCATCTGTACTTTCTCATGCATGTAAACACGATTACTCAAAAACGCAATGACTAAAATAAATGAAATATGGTATGTGATTTTATGACTAAAATCGGTCGGTTTAACCGGTGGGATAAAATGCACATTCTATTTTCTGGTTTCTGTAACAGAGATTAATAGCCTATAATCTTACGTTAGATCCTGTGAAAATGCTAGATTCAAACTAAAATCGATCTTTTTTTCTTTCTTTTTTTTAATCTGTTGTTTGTCATCAACACAACTCTCACTCATCACTGAGGCACTCGTGGTGTTCATGGCCATGTAAAAAAAAAGTTTTAAATCTAATATTTTTACCGTTTTTTAATTCTTTATATGGAGATGCGACCGTTCAGTTTTTAATTTATCAAATTTTAAGTGTAAATTTACATTTGTATTATCAAAATCTCAACATTCAAACTGGGATATTCTATAGAATTTAAATTGTGTAAATTATACATTAAATAAATGAAAGTGATTTGTCGATTGGAGAATAATTTATTATTTTCAATAAAAATAAAGTGATCGGAACCTGAACCCTGGTTGCTTGCTCTACATATTGCAGGAATGGAATATGAAGCCGGGTCAAAAAACTGAAAACTGTCTCGGATCATCCGGAATTTTCAGTTTCCTTGTCTTTCATACTAATGAAACTGAAAGCCAACATACTACAGAAAATAATAATATTTAAATAAAGTGCGATGATGAATGACCTTTATTTATTATAATAAAAGATGCCATGCCTTTTATTGTACATGAGGTCTGTGTATAATCAGAGTTGGGAACATAAGTTTTTCAGAAGCTAATAAGTTACATTTAATCTTATATATAAGATTAAAGTCTAATATATAATATGCAGGGTGTCCCACAAGGTATGCAGTGTCTAATATTTACAAATTCGGATAGAACACGTCAAAACGAGTATTTTGATGTATAACGTGTGGGGTCCCCAAATATAGCGTCATATAGTCCATTTAAACTGTTACAAATACATCCAAATATTCGTCTTGACGTGGTCTATCCGAATTTGTAAATATTAGATGCTACATACCTTGCGAGTAAGTATATATATATATAAATAATAAAGTCATTCTGGCTATTATGTTTGTATGTATATTCTACATCTCCTTTTAAACAACTGGGCTAAGTTCAACTATATTTTACACACTTATTATATAGATGTGAGAAAGAATGTTGTCAAGTTTGTTAAGTAGGAAAATTAAGTAAATATTCAGTAAAGTAGAAATTGACAAAAAGTTTTGCTTTTTATATTTTGAGCTTTTGTTGGTTTTAATGTTGTAAAATAAAGTAGTGAAAGTAAAAGTAAGCTTTAGTCACCCAAACGCATACGAACTTTTTTATTCTTCAACATTAGTGAACGGTATTAATATAACAGTATTGTTTGCAGCAGTAATATAACAACTTAAGGAACTTAAGGAAAAAATTAGCTATCGGCGTTTTTTTGTAATCGTCTGGTTCAATCGATATTCTAATTTTAATTTTTAAAAATCTCTTTAAACGATAAAAGAATTTTGTATAACATTTTATACAAAATTGTATTTTATCTTTCATGTTTGAAGTATTTATTATACATGAAAGAGTTCCAATTCCAAGTAATGCCGAGTTTATCGACTAGTTATTAATGAAGAACAAGACGGTTTGGGACATTTAATTCAGGTTAAATCTGCATTGGTAAACAGAATAAGATAAGTTTTATACAACAGTCTCACAAAATTATTACCAAATCTCAAACAAAGCCCATGTACAAAAATCGTAACCGAAGACTAACAGAGAATGGCTCATATTTAGTTTAAGACAAGCTCTCATAATTGTTTAGCTTTTGGGGGCTGAAGAAACTTTCACCACCCCATTTCTATCTGAAAAACTTAGCCGTGACCTCAAAATTGGGAAATCTTTTTTTTATTGCTCTAAAGATGAGTGATAATAAAAATTATGTTATATTAAGAAAATTTGAACGAAATCTTTTAACTCCAAAGTTTTTTTATTCTTAATTCTTTTTATTTATAAATGTTATAGAGCTGGAAAGAAAAAGATTTTAATTGTGACATTACATTCCAAACATACGGTTTAAAATCCTTTGTTATAAGGCATCTGATTTTCAAAATACATTTTTCCGAAATCAGAATTTTTCTGTTTGCGTTCTTATAATGATCAAAAACATCTCGAAAGTTACTTTGATTAATTTTTATACATCTCTAAAATTGAAAATCTTTTTATACTGATGCGGTTAACTCTCCTCGGTCAATTTCTTACTTTACTGTTTGTAATCTTATACTATTTTCGATTACTATTTATATGCAATGCTTGCAAATAAATTCTATTGTTTGTGCAGCGAAATGAATTGAAATTTTTAAGAAATGCTTTTATAGAGTCGCCGCAAAATTGTATGAAATTATTAAGGCCCCATTTCAGCATTGCCCAAGGTGAGAAAATTAATAATAGATACTGTAATTATATAAATTCACATACATAACTATTACATTTAACGATACTCATTCGACTAGTTCATTGCTATAATTAACCAAAAACCATTCGTTTATACATGCAAAATTAATATCAAGGCTGAATGTTTTGAAGGTAATTATCTAATAAAATAATTTAAAAGAACTTTTTAAAGCAAAGCGTTTGCAAGGTTCAGTAATTTTATTTGGAAATAATAGGAAATTTGCCTTTGCTAACGGTTGTACCACCCATCTTGCACGATTTTGATTTTATTTTTGATAACAAACATAACGTTACCGGTAATTGGTTTCTTTTAGAATTCTGTTAAGCAGCTACATTGGCCTACTTACCATTCATTTCACTCGAAATCGAATTCGAGGCTAAATGTTAGATTAACAACCGTTTTTATTGCTTAGAGTTTATTGTTTGACTAATAAAAACCACGCCATCTGGTAAGTTCAAGCTGTGCAGTTTTGGTTGTTCTTTTGCAGCTTACAACCTATGTAATTCACTTGATGATTGAGAGGAAAAGTATGCTAATACATCCTTACGCTAAGCGAATTTAGAAATTCTGTAATTGCATCTCAGTGTGTGTTGCCATGTCTGCTAAACTTTTAATGAGTGAATATTTTCCGTTTGTCGGGAGTAACAAACTAGAAACACAGTACATGCAGTGATATTTCGTTTATTGTGTTTATTTCATTGTAAGTGCTCCAATTTTAGAAGAAACATAAACCAGATAATTTAAATTATTTGACTGTAACTTGGGAAATTACAGAGAAAAAATTTAAGATGGAATAATTTGGACATTTAAATATGAATTAATGCAAGATTATTTTTTAAAGCCGTACTATGATATTTAGAAAGGAAATAAAGAGCAAATATTTGTAAATTTGTAAAAGTATAAATAAATAAATTTTTAAATATTTGTAAATTTAAAAACAAATCGCATTCAGTTGAATGTTCAAGTTCCTTTTGTTAGTGCTGAAGTTATAGTTGGCGAAATTGACAAAAACTTAACTCATTTGATACTTTTCAAATCTTTCTAAGTTCCATTATTCCTATTCAAATATAGCTTTAAGAATAACTATTGTAAGAATTGTTAAATAAATGAATTGTTGTAATCCCCCCCCCTTGTAATTTTTCTTCCTTTTCATCACTGTCTCAAGTTCTTGGTAATTTTTTTTATTTAATATATGATATGATTTTTTTAAAACCATCTCTTTTTTTTTTAATCCTTTGGATGGAATAAATGTTGATAAAAATAAACGTCTTTAAAAATGAAACACATATGTTAACTTAATATTTGTCATTAGGATAGTTTATTTTTAGCTTCCATATTGAAGCATTTACTTTAATATCATTTCATTTGCTGAGTTACTAAGTTGTTATCCCTTCGCATAAGGTGACGTGTCTGACATAAGCATCGAATTGTAGAATTTTTTATAGTTCAATATGTAAATCAAATAAGAAATTCATTTGAATGAAAAACAACAGCTCTCCAACTCAATTAAGTATTTCAGGTGCCCTATATGTTCTTGTATAGATTGGTTTTTTACTCCAATGTCCCAAATTGACGGTATAACTTAATTAGGGGGTTCGGTAAATTCATACGTCAAAGAATTTTAGTGGTATAAGTTTAAAAAGACTAAAGCTTTGGATCAGTCATAATTTTGTTTTTGTTTTAAATTCTAAAGTTATAGAAGTTAGGCAAAAAATTGTAAGTATATGTTTGAAATACATACAAGCCACCAAGTTTCTTGTGCAGTAAAGTATTATTATGCACCTCTTCCCCTTTATATATAATACTTTTCCAATATATCTTCGTTACTTATCTCCGGCAGGCGCTTTCCCTGGGTTTGGGACTCGAGGATTCTGCAGATCTACGCATACCCCGGAATTCCCTTCCTAGTCTTTTTCTTGACTTTCATTCTATTTTCATTTTGACACATTTTCAACTATCCATATTTAAGGATTCATTAATTTCGCCTTAATCAATGTCAGATTCTTTTTTTTCTTTCTCTCTTCCCTCCATTATTTTCTAAATTTCGGCTAGCAAAATGTACAATTTCTTTTACACTGCACCGACATTTGGTCTCCCCTTCGTTATTCGAGCTATTTTGACACGTGTCTGTTCGTAACCAGGTTGAAAATTGTTATAATGACAGCTGGGGGGCAAAATAGTGACCCGGGATTGTGTTTCACATTATCCGAACCTTTAAAGTGCAATTGCAAAGTGTGACGGGGATTTCCGGTTTTGAGTGACATTCTGAATATTTTTTATTTTTTTTTACGTTGGTAAAAAGAGACTTTTTGTGAAGACTGAAGGAAAAGTGAATTTTTACCTTTTTAGGAATTTTGTCTATTAAATTTTGTTGCTGTTTGATAGACAGTGGTGTCGTCTTGTGTTGACTCATTTTGTTAAGCTACCAGTGTCTGTTAGTGTCTGTGTGTGTGTTTGAATTGCGATAGAGGGGGTCTGTTTTCTTAAAAGGATCAATGATTTGCATCGAAAGCTTTTCGATTGAATTCATAAGGGAGCGTCAATAGACTTTCTTGTACGTGCATTACGATCAGGACTGTATTTCGAAACTACGTAAAGGACTAAGGCATCCAGATTAAAAAAAAATATTTTTAGAGTTCTTTATTTAATTTGATTACCATGGACCGTATACATGAATTTATTCAAATTAAAATCAAATATTGTTTAAATTTCAAAACTTTATTGTGCTTAGAATTTATTTTCGTGGGTTTTTTTTCTCTTTTTTTTCCCCACGTTTCCATATCAATGTGGTCAAATGTTTCTTTTAACTTACAACTCAAAAACCCTGGGAAATTTTGTATTAGAGTATTTAGATTGTGTCAAAAAGTTGTTTTAATTTTGTTTAAATCACTTTAAAAATAATTTTTTTTCCACGATCTATCGAAACCAATTCACTTGAAAATGGCCGACAGTTAACTGTCTCATTATTTTAATTTATCGTATATTATTTGTAATTTAAAAACTGCTTATACAGGGATCTTGTTAAATGGATAATAATTCTCTATTTGAAAGCTTCGTTGTCGTTTGGAAATCTCGTTTTGGGGAAGGGTAAAGTTTTCTACCTCGATGCTTGCTTTACCTTTATCTCTTTCTTACTGCAGCCTTATTAAGTTTCTTTCAAGGTACTTTATTAAAAATGTAAGTAATTATTCTTCAGTTCTTCCTTTTCTTGTACATAATATACAAAGTTTTGTAATCGTCGAAACATTCTACTTCGAGGTTTTGATAATCTTCATGTTTTAGACCTAGGTACAAAATATACATTTTTGGGATCATGTTTGAGTGTACCATAATTTTGAGAGGCAATGAAGTAGAAAAATGGAATTTGATATATGGTCATTTAGAAGTAAATTAGTATAATTTAGTAAAATCTTAGAAGTCTTTTAGAAAAAATTTAGCAAAATTTTAGATTTTATAAAATTTGGGGAGAAGTTCGGTAGTGCAAATCTTGTTGGTCCACCTGAATCAAAGACAACACGACAGCTCTAAAACCCAACAAGCCAGACAAGTGAAATTTGACGTATGGTTTTATTTTCCAGAATTGTAGATAGTTATCAAATCTAAAACCATATCTGTGCACTGATTGATTGTCTGTCGATCTTTTTATTCCTGTTGCGCGTGAAACTGATAGCGCAATAAAATAAATTTTACAGAAATTGATTTTAAAAGAAATTTTTTTATATTAATGTACTAAAAAGTGGAAATTACTTTTATTTTAAATACTTTTCACTTTTTGGTGTTAATGATTCATCAGTATAAATATTATGAAATCAGTTTTTCTCTCTGATTCTTTACCAGATGGTCCCGCTAGTATAGAATCAAACTTTAATTGTAATACTACAAAGGTGAAATCAAAATTCATCATATTGTGAAAATTTACGAGAAGATCGGGGGGGGGGGGCATATTTTAAGTTAAACGTTCTACTGTTAATATGGCGTGAAATTTTAAAGAGAGGGAGAAGGCATTCTGCATGCTAGTTGTTTGTGGTGAATTTGGTTAAATGAATAATGGCCAAAGATTTATCTGTTTTGGTTAGTTTTTAAACTCGCGGAATTTGATTCCTTTACGTCTTGTACACCCTGAATCATTCTTTTTAAATGTTTTTAAATGATTTAATGTATGCCGTTTCAAAGGTGTAACAATT
>JAPMOR010043764.1:0-10475 GCA_026543865.1 Argiope aurantia
GAATAATGCCGTTTTAATTGGAGTTACTTTTTATAATACTACAAATGAAATTAAGTGGTAATGAAAAAAAATGTCAATACTTCTATGTTCAAAGATTCGACAATGTACTTAATAATGTTTTTTTTAAACTTAAGTTTAAACATAGAAATTTTCCGAAAAGATTTCTAATTCGTATTCCTGAAATTATAGAAAACATAAAACGTTGGTTTCTCTTTTAAATACCTAAATATAAAGAGAAAAATGAATGAAAAGCAGTTATAATGCAAAAATGCCACCAATGAGACTTCAACCCAAAAATAAGTAATTTAAGATGCCACTTGTTGAAAAATATTTTAATGAATTGTGAATGCAATCAAATATAAAAAGCAAAAATGAATCAATCTTTAAGAAAAGTAATATATTTTTTTACATAACTGTTATAAAATGAAGGTGGAAAACATCGAAAATGAAACGAAAGTACAACTGATAAATTAATCTTCCATACATAGACTCTCATGTAGCAGAACTTGTGGAAGATGACATGATTGATCGACTCTCATCAATCATTCATTTCAAAGCCTCAAAAGTACCTTGGACAGGAGCATTCCGAAGTTTTTCCTCGACACTAAAGATTTTGAATTTTAAATATAAAATGTAGTAATTTTGACAAATTCCAACAAAAATGTTATTTTTTCAAAGGTCTTTTAATTGTATCAAACAACTTTCTGAACTGTAATAGTCCTTTTAGACCTTCCAAATAATACATTTATATATTGAAGTATTGTTTTTGCTTAGTTAAAACATTCAGTAGAAGTTTGGACTTTTTAAATAAAAACATTGGTGTATTAAAAAACTCCTTTTCTAACAGAAAATACTGTAATCGGCGTTAAATTCGATATTTAAAAATGATCTTTGAAGTTATTTGTCTGTCCCCTTATTTGATAGCTCAAAAATACATTGAGCTGAAGGCATGAAATTCGGTAAGTAGTCCTAACACCACATTTGTAAATTTCTATCCAATTTCGGGTTGTACATATAAAGGATGTTTCTCTATTTGCCAATGAGTGCGTGAACACGATAATGCAAAAAGCTTAGTACGGGAAATTTGGTACAGTCCAACAAAAATGCATCCAAACACTTCTTATTGCTAGCAATTTATAAAAACTAAATTCAAGAAAAAATGTCATCCAGCTTGAAAGCACGCCCTATATAAAAATATGCAAAATACGTTCACATGAAGGTTTCTCTACATATTTATATTTGCATTATTTTCAAATTCCCCAATTGTAACGCCTTTTATTTTAGCCTTTGAAATGATTTTGAATAAGAAATAAACCCTGATTTTTTTTTGATACAAATTGATTCAAAATTACCGGAGGTGCACAAGAAAAAAGATTTAAGAGATGCTTCAATATATTGAAACATAGCAAATAGAGAGCTCTCAATACCTTCCATCATTCAAATTTTCATTTCATTCATTTATACGGTAGATTTTCTCTAAGAAATATTAATATTTCTTTTTCAAATTTCACCGTTAAGAGAGATAAGGTAAAAATATGAATTCGAAAGCGTGCTGCTGCAAAATAAAAGACAGCTGTTCATTTCTTGAAACTCTGCGTTATAACTGAAATATAGAGCGCATCATTTGTTGATTTCTATGTTTAAGTTTCTACCAGATGATACTTTAAATCCTTTTTTTATATTTAATCTCTACTTTTTTATAAAAATCTCTCGATAAGAACAATGATTTAATGAAGCATTTTCTCATTTTTTTGTTTCATTTTTATAAAAAGCCTTTTGTAAAATTCTAGTGACATTGGGACATGGAATTGCTAATGTATTTTATTCAATAGTTTTTTATTCATTCTTACTTTTAACATTACATATATTCGTAATCAGTATAGAATTCTGTTTTTATGCATTTTTTATTCTTTAAAGACCTCCCAAATTGTTTCTCCAACTGTAATCGGTTCCCATTTTTTCAAACAGAATTTCAGTTCAGAAAAAAAAATATTACATTCATCTGTTTCTTTTCCCATCATTATATTTATTTCAAAAAGAATATATATCTATTAATTTAAAGCAACGTTGAAAAACATGCTTTGTCTTTCGTTCCATTTTAAAGGATCTGTATTTCTTGCAGAGAATCCTTTTATTAAATTGTATTCCAAAGAATGCGAAAATGTTGCTGTTCTGAAAACTTTTGGTTACTGCTATATAACTTACAAACTAAATTTAATAAATTAACTTAAATTAAAGCGGAACAGAATAAAATTTGGAACACTAAAGCTCTAGGTCTCGCTTCTGCAGTTTGCATTTGTGAGTTTCGATTCAAAAAAAACTTGATTATTTAATAATTAATAAAAACATAAAATATACTTTTATATTTTTAGGAAGGTATAGCGTTGTCTTTTTAATGAATATTTGAATATAAAATAATAATTATTGTCAAAGACTTTTTATATCTTGAAAAAAAGCCAGAATTCTCATTTAAAAACAGAAAATGAAAAATTAATTTATTTGTAACTCATCAACCACTTTCTCGAAATTATGTGATTGCTTGTATTAGAATCATTTTCTGGAGAATTCTGATATGTTTCGAAAGTAGGTATTGCAATTTCAAAAAATCGAATTTGCGTAAATCTAAATATGAAGATGATTACTTGTTTAAATGCTATTTCATACGCTTACAGATAACATATTTCTATAGAAATAGACATTTACATCTTTATTGCGCGATAATTAATTTCGGAATAACGAAATTAATTATTAATAAAAGTAATCGTCTGAATACTTTTTAGACCGATTGATGATTACATCGTCAGAATTGTAGAATTGTATTCAATGTTTGACCAAATACATCTGAAGGGTTACTATTTGGTTGTCTTTATACTCTTGTGTATGTGAACATGGTAACTAAAATTCATCGGCTTCAATCAATGAAATTTCGCATGCATTTTATAACCAAAATTATAAATTTATATTAATATAATGAAACTAACGGATTGAAAGGAGCATACATACCGTTCTTTTACAGTACATATAAATAAATATTACAGTAAATTTCCTTACACCCAAAATGATGAAATTGATATACTATGCTCGGAAAATGAGGAGAGAATTAGGCTTCACGATTGTTAATTTTTGTCATGATCTTCGAAGACATGACACCTCCCTCCTGAGCCCCATCTCCATCCTACGCGATACATTCAGGAAACACCAATTTCAGGAAAACAAAAGAGAAAGGGTTATGCTGCCTATATAAATAAAATGGTAAGGATCGTTCTCTTTGGTTCTATGAAGAAACCATCTGAAACTTTGGACCTTACAGATAAGTTATTTGTGCTTTTAGTGCATTGAAACAGTCTAAAAATTCGGAACAATAACTGTACTGATATCCACCGTAACTAACACAGATAATCAGAAACAGAAAAAGACATTTTTGGTCACGTTTCGCTTGGTAGAATACGAATTTCAGATTTACAATTAGTTCAAACATCTGTTTTCTCTCTCTAAAAAAAAGGATCATAAAATACATTTAAAAGCTAAACAACGAAAGTGATTAGTTGTATTGCTTAGTTTTCTAACTAAACATTACAACTAATCACCAGTAGCTAGGTTTGGCTACATTTATATCAAGCATATCCTTTTAAAAATAAACATCAGATACGCCTTCCATATAAACATTTATTGCAATATAAAGTAGCTAGAATTCTATCATTTTATCTCAAGTTTTTAGACGCCGTATTATAGAAGTACAAACTAAAAAAGTCTTTTCCAAGCAAAGGACATCCATAGACTCAAAAAATCAAAGTCTTATTGTTGTAAAAAATTTATACTTTCGGTCCATTGTAAATTTGTAATGTTAACTGGTTCCAGAATTGTTAACAAATAATAGAACATACGTAGTGAATGAGTAAGAACTTTGAACGCTGCACTTTCCTTTCAGTTATGTCCTTAGCTCATGTGCAAACTCAGGTCTAATCTGGCTAAGTGCAGAGGTCACTTTTACGAACAAGAAAGACTGCAAATACTTATAGCAATTAGAGTAAAAGTAAACTGATTGGAGATCTTTGTCTCTGAGTATGTGTAATTGAAAATTTCCTTAATTCCTCACGAAACCCCAAAATTTGTATGCCGTATAATTATGAATTTAAAATTTCTATGAAGTAGAGGAAATATAATTATTACGTAAGAATTCCTAATTGAATCAGTTGATTACGGGCCTTTTACTCTACCAGCAATTGATTCTGAAATATTACGTGATAAAGATTCAAGAAGACTCAAAAAATCGAATAATAATTGATGAGAGCAGACGAAATGAGTGTTACTGAATGACTATGAACTAGAAAGGATATTAGGGCTGATTTAAAGTGAATTTTCCTTTCGCTTAATCGCAAAATGAAAAATCGAAATGTCACACCTCTATACAAATGGATTTGGCAGAAATAATCATGTAAAAGGAATAATGCAAAGGAAATATGTTCTTCTCATGCTGAGTAAGTTAAAGAAAAGGAATATTAATTAATATAAAAGACAACCAGAACGCTCCCAGCTATCAGAAATTCTATTGTCACATCGTGAACACTCAGGGAACATCTCTTGAAAATTGGCCAATGGCCGAAGCTTATCATGTATCCAAAGACACTGTCAAAGACGTTTTCAGCTGTGCAATAATAGATCTGACAAGAGGCTTGAATGGAATGAGACTGCGTTCAGTAATGATGCGCGGTTCTGTCAGGGTACTTAATGAATGTCTGATGCTGACGCGATGGAAACTCCATGCAAGGCTTTTGCTGATTACTTATCGATATGAACACAGTAAGGCAGTTCCAAATTAATCATTCAAGGAATGATTTTGAATGATTATAGAAACTCCATCGTTGCTTTCTGGTCGACTCTGATTGCAGAAAGATGCATTAGAATGATGATACTATCTATTCTACTGTTGTTCATAAAAAGAAAGCTGAAGGTGCTTTCAAACCTCAAGAAGTCAAATCTTATATTAGAATACGACATTCCTTAGAGATATCAGCACTCTATAAGAGCACTTGCACTATCATCGTCAAATCTGGGGAGTTTTACCAAAACAGTATGAATGAGACTTAACTAGAAGATATCTTTCTTATTTCCATTTCTGAACTACTCTTGTTTATTTAAAAAATTCGCGGGCACTTGTCTTGGAAAATGGTGACCGACACTCGTATGATCTAATGCGAGTGCCAATTCATGCAAAGATTTAACAAAGAAGCCTTCAAATGTTTCTGTGAAACAGTTCCTCTACTTTTTTACAAGTCATCACTGTGTATTTTTTCACAATTGTTTTACACATTTCCATTTTATTCCTTCCTATTGTTGAGAGTTTTTCCAGAAGAATAATTTGTAAAAGATTTTGATGCCAGTTTTTATGAAATATAAATTGAAATCATTAACATATTTATTTTTACCAATTGTTAACTTTTGCCTCAGCCAAAAGTATTTTAGAAAGAGAAAAGAATCATATGAGAATTTAGTGAATTTTAAACCTCATTTTATACAGAAAGTATCAAGAGAAAAAGATAAGTTAAATTTCAGGTGAAAATACCGTCAGCTTACTTTATGTTGTATCGAATGTCGCCAGTGCATTTGCCTGAAGTTACAATCACAAGAGAAATGTAATTACGTATGACTCCAATTGTACGTTGGCATGAGCTGTGCTATAAATTCATGACCTTTTTTTATGTCCTGCAGTTTTATTAATTTCAAATTAAATTGATGCAGAGTATTCGACCAAGGTAATATGAGTGGAAATTGATTCTCTTTATTGAAGGTGAGTTTCATAGAACGTATCACTATAAAAAATTGTTGCTTCTGAAATAATGGTCAAACTTTTTCAACCCTTTTGGGGCCGCGGTGACCTGGTGGTAAGGTCTCGGCTTCGAAACCGGAGGGTTTCAGGTTCGAGACCCGAAGAACCGTCGCGTAAGGGGGTCTATTGCGCGTTAAATCCGTCCTGAGCAAACGTTCTCCCGCTGGTGTGGTGTGGAGAGGGGGTGCCAGCTCAGGTGTCCTCCTCGTCATCTGACCGCGGTTCAAAATTACGAGATGCGTCCCAAAATAGCCCAAGTGTTGCTTCAAACGGGACGTTAATATAACCAAACCAAACTTGTAGCCCTTTCTTATCCCAGATTCCCGTGCCATCTACTATAATCTTTTCAACAGCTTTTTATTTTGAAAAGGATATATATATATTCATGTTCTCATCTCTACGAAATTGTAATGCTAGAAATTTTATAACTCAATCCACATTTCAAAATGACACATGCTATCGCCACAGGAGTAGGTTATTGATCTAGTGGCATTAAATGTAACTGTTTCAGTTAATTTCAACAGGGTTCTTTGGAGCTGAGAAGTTTCAGTAAAAGCCAACAAGCAAAAAATACGCTATTAATTAATAATTCTTTCATCTGTGTTTTGTATATTTTTGAAATGAGTATTGTAAATTTGTTCTAGCATAACATAACCCTAATAAATAATTATTACACTAATTGGTATAATTAATGAACACAAAAAGATTCTAGTAACATACTCCTTTTCCTTTGATTTAAATTTTTTATATTAAGTGTATTCTTCAAAGAAAACTTATTCCATAGATTATTTTGAATAACAGTTCGATGCATTTCTATGCAAGTAATAAAATTACACTGATCGTCTTGAAATCAGAAATTGAAATCTGAAATTCTCGTGGTGATCACTTTTAAGATGAAAATTCTTGTATATTTACACAAATTTGAAGCATTCAGATGATAAATGAATCGCAAATAATCTTGCTCTATAAACGTTCTTTTATTCAAAGATATTTATTTAATTTAAATAATCTTTTCCGTTGTAAATTTTTTGTTTAGTCTTGCAGTTTCTAAATGAGTATTTTTTTTTCAATGCAAGCTATTTTCCGTTAATTCTTTAATTATGGAATTTATTAACTTGTATTTTATTAAAACAGTCACTTATCTACAAAATTTATAATTATTTCAAACTTTATTGATTGAGGTGAGTCACACGTCTTCTGAACATCTCTAAAGTTAATTATTTGCATTTTAGAAATTATATATTCATAATTATATTGCGTTTTAGAGACTATATATTTCTTCTTACCTGATTAGGCATTCTTCAGATGTTCAGCAGACTTTTAATGAATCATTTGACATGCTGATCAATTTACAGTTAATTAATTATAGAACGGATTAATTTTTGAAAGATTGGAAAGTGGTTAACCGTCTTCTACTAACATTAATCACATATTTTATTAATTAAGTTATAATGGTACATATATAGAATATATTTATAATTTACGTTTGGTATATAATTCAGATTATAGCAGAATAATATTGTCAGGAAATATTTGTAGCAAATTAAAAACAAAAATCCTTGAATTGAAATTATTTCTTATCATTATTTTTTTTTAATTTAACGAAGCAATGAAAATATTACAAATTTCAGAAATTCATAATAAGAAACAATTAATTACATATTTAACATGTAAGAGAAATTTTACAACTATCACACCGTTAGGACTATTTAGTTAAATCCCAAAACATGAAAAACTTTTCTAGATTTTTATTGACATTATTTTTTAAAAAAAATAGCTTCTTTCTAACTCTCTTAATAGAATCGCAAATCTTTCGCTCCCATTGATTGAAATTTTTTGCATCTTGAAGTATAGTCTTTGAATAAAACTCTCTAAATAAATAAGGTCGAAAGAAAAAGTTGCACTAAATATTTGACAGGAGATTAAAAAATATAATTTAAGTAAGTCATCAATTTCTTATCAATTCAAAAAGTCGTTTATTTATTCCATTTTTCTAAAATCACCCTTTTCAATTAAAAAATTATATATTTTCATAATTTCGGTTATAAGATTCTTGATAAGATTTTAAGATTATATTCTCTTTTGTTATAAGATTCATAAACATAATTATGAAAAGCCGAAAATTTTGATTAAAAAGCATTTTTCAATCAATTGCAGTCCCCAAAATAGAGGGATGCAAAGCTCAAAATTTACATCTTCAAAGAGAAAAATTCTCCAACTATTCGCAATCCAGAAAACTGGTTGATGAAAAGCTCAAAATTAGTAATTTAAAAGTTCAAAATTTCTCCAATCAATCCCAATAAACAATAGAGTGATTAAAACCTAAAATTTCACAATCTCAAAGGAAGACTTTCCGAGTCATGGAAAATGTGCAACTTAAACATCTGAGATACTTGAAATTCCAAAATCTTCTTTTACAGATTTAAATATATAAATTTACAACATTAATGGCAATAACATCAGTATATCATGGGACAAGTTTGTATAAAATATCCAAACAATATTACTGATGTGCACATTAGTAATTAATTCTCTATTTTTTGAATAACATTCTCTTTTAAGAATATTATCGATATTAAATTAAATTTTTTTTGTTTGTTTTCTGAAAGTTTGTAATTTATTTTAAAGCAAAATTATTGTATAACTACACAAAATTACTCTAATTATTATTATTGATATTTTTGGGTTAGTGTTAACTAATCAATGCAGGAAGACATTCATTATATTTAATCGGATTCTGGCCCAAATTCTTTGCGGAATAAATCTCCACTGATTATTAAGTAATTTTAAATTTAAATAATATTCATTTTTAATGAAGTTATGCAAAAATATGGCAAGGCGAATTTATGAATTTTTATGAAAGTCATGATTAGTTTAAATCTTATTTTTCAACGCAATCATATGCAGACACCACATTGTGTGCCTAATGATGATAAGAATACGAACTCTTCAAAGAATACTGAGACGAAAAATATCCTTCTCCTTCAAAAGAATTCTTAACACTAATTTCTAACCAACTGTTGATTGTCTCTAAGAGCAAATGAGTTTCAGGAACTCTTTGATTAGATTGAGCAACGAAGTAAAAACAAGTGTTTTCCTGACGAAAAGAAATAAGAAGTCTTCAATAACTGCATTAAGAAAGGATCAACGGTTTCACACTTTTTAGTTCCGTTTTTATTAAGAAGGAAAAAAAGAACGGCTTAAGAAACTTCTTTGAAATTATTCAAGAAGAAATAGAAGAAAATACAATAATAGTACTTTAGCAAGATATATTATTCTTTTATGCATTAGCTTTTGTATTATGTATTCAATTCTTTTCGAGAATTTTTTATATACTTCAATCCACGTCTATTTCAATCTTAAAAACCAACATTTTTAAAAGTAATATTTGTTTCTCCAAAAGTAGAAATCATAATTACCTTTAAAAAAATTGTGCATCGTTTTATGAATAAATTAGTTTTTTGGAATTCCTCTTCATGTCCGTGAAAGAATTTATTTTTCTAAATAAGTATGTTTTTAATCAGTGATCGTTTCTTTCAACTACTTTTATTTAATAAAAATTTCTTATTTCTTTCAAATTAAGGTATCTTCTAATTGATTATTTTATTGCTTTTTTAAATCGAATTTAGAAGAAATTTCTTTAACATTCCAAATATTCTAGTAATTTTGTTTCAGATAAAAGGCCAATTCTTATCCATTAACTGCACATAACTATGTTGCGGTAAGTTTTAAATAATCGATAAAAAGATAACCACAGATATATTTACTGTATATGCGCACATTAAATGTATTCTATGAGAGAAAAAAGGTTACCGGAAATTTTTCCTTCTTGAATTTATTTTCAGGGATTTTAAAAACTTTTGCAATAATTTCACGTGTTCAGAAATGCATGTTTATTATCAGAAATAAATATTACAGCACAGTGTTTCAGAATCCTTTCATTAACCCATGATAATTTCTTATGCTATTCAAAATTTAAATTTAAAATGATAAATCAACATGTAAGTGAATTCATTTTAACTACTTCGCTTACAATAATGTATATGACCCCCTTAATTGGAATTAAAGAATTTTTGATATTTAAATCAGTAATTAACCGAAATAAGAAATTAATTAAAAAGAAAAAAATCACTTGAAAAGGCATTAGTATCTTAAGTGTCTATTACATTCTTATAATGAAATGAAATAAGAATAAATTCCTTTTAATGAGAGGTTTCATTTAATTAGGTGGTAAATATATATTTAGGCAGTGGATTGGATTGAAGACCAAATAAATCCATTATTAGTAAGAAAGTATATATTTTCTCATCAGGAACTTTGTTTGAAGTTAGTTTGAACATGCAAAAGAAAATCGATAAAATTTTTCTTTTAATTTTTAACATAATAGATTATATAATTTTTAAAATATATTGTATTGTTACATTTTATTTTGGTTTATTTATTTTTGAACGCTGACAAGTTTATTTTATTCTGTCACAATACTTTTTGAACTTCATTGATTTTCATATTTAGATTCCTTTTCTTTTTTATCTGAAGTTTATGATTTTAGCCACAATGTGAAATTTATATTACCAAAAACTGTGAAATAAACAGTATAAAGAATATATATATATATATATATATATATATATATATATATATATATATA
>JAPMOR010043764.1:10642-53030 GCA_026543865.1 Argiope aurantia
TCATCTAATTAGGCGGTAAATATTTGTCTGTAGGCAATGGATCGAAAAACAAATGAATCCAATATTAATTAGAGAATATTAAACACATTCTCTAATTTAATTATTAGAAATCCTTCTTTGAATTTTAGTAATTTGTTAGTAACATTCAAATGAAAGAAAATTGATAATTATTTTCTTTTAATTTATTGTAATTATTGTTATACAATTTTGAAAGTGTTATAAGTTTTTTCAGTGCTGAAAAGTTTCTTTTATCTCGTCATTATTACTTAAAATATCATTTATTTTCAATTTTAAATAACTTATATTTTTGTTTGAAGCTTAGTAATTTATATATATCATTTTTCCTTTATTCATAACCAGAAGTCTTCAGCGAACAATTGGTTGGATAGAATTAAGAGTCGTTAAAATTTTAATTAAATATTTCTTGTAACTTGGTCTTAATGCCTTCCCCATTGAATTATTTTAAACTTCAAATTTTAATAACTATATAACTCGTACAATTTTTAAAGCCTTACAGCTTTCTTAATTGTTCCTTGCATTTCCTTTCCTAGATTTTTCTAAATTTATTTATGATTCAATTAAAACATTTTCACCTTTTCTTGAGTCTGAAATTAAATCTTGATTTCAAGTACAGCATAATTTAATTTTTTTTATTATTATTAAAGCATACCTTATACTAAAATCTACTCAATATGGAAAAACAGCCAAATATTCATATCTTGATAATCAAAGGGAGAAAAAATGTGAGCATCAAATATTAACAGAAAAATACAAACGATTTCAGTTTCATTTCAATGCTGAAAATATCTTTGTAAAATATACTTAAAAATATTTTTGAAAGCTTATCAAATACAGGCAAAAAATTTCCACCAACTTCACTGAAATTACTGTAAAAAAACAAATTTAGGATTTTAATTTAATTTTTTTCAGCATTAATATTTTAGAAGTTAAATCGAAAAAATCCCAAAATTTCATTTGATTGTTAATTAATTAAAATCTGATCAAAATTTTAAAACATTTTCTCCACGGGCTCATTTTTTCCATCCTCCAAATTTTATATGTGCAAAGTTTAATAGCACTGGATCAAAAGGCCTGGTTTGTAGTGCCCCAACATGCAAAGGCACACACACATATTCATCTTTGTATTTAGTAGACTTGACCTCTCTGAATTTTGATACCTCCTCAATTTTCCTTTTCAATGTTATTATTACTTTCTTAAAATTTAATAAGAAAATAATGACATTCAATTCTAATAAACATACAAATTAAAATGAGATCTTTACAAACTTTTAAATCCTGGATATAAAGTTGACTTTGAGACAAAATTGAAATTTAATAATATATTGTATTACACTGTTAACATTATATAAACTTTGAATTTAAGTTTGATAGATTATTCTATGGCAATTTTTCACAATCAAAATTTATATTTTTTTAATATTTGGTTTAAACTAACTTCCAACAGTTTGGTTAACCTATGGTTATTGATGAGATAAAAAAATGTTTAAATTCCACAAAAGATTTTTGATAAGTTTAGATAATTCGCCTATCTTTTTACCATAGAGATAAGGCTAACGCTAACATTCAAAAATTTTACCATATGAAATTCCGTAGTTGGATAGCGTTTCAAATATCGCAAATTCAAAATAATGGCTATGAGGTTTCGAATCCTTTCATAGGTTAAATAATTGAAGTTTAAACTGAAACCATAAAAACATTTAGATTCTATTTTTTTTTCTGTTTATTATTAACATAAAAATCCTATGACAACTATGACCTAGAAAGTTTCTAGCAACCAAATTACAAATGAAAGAGATGATGCCTTTTTTTCCATGTCTCAGGTGAGGCAATATATATTTCTTTGAAAGTGAACAATATTCATTTTAAATATACCATTCCAATTCTTACAGAATTGATAATTGTTATTCAAAACTAAACTCTGTTCAAATTTGTGAATTATTTTTAAATAAATAGGATCATATTCAGTAAGATTCAACTGAAATCTATGACACACTTCATCGCTTTTATCGTATTCTTTGCTATGAATATGACAGACTGAGAAAATTTTATTTAAGAGCTTTTTAATAAAAAGTACAAAGGTTTCAATTTTCGCACCCCTGAGAAAAGACAGAATGGCACATATGATCATATACTGACTTCAATTTAAAAAAATAATTGGAATTCTCTTATAAATTTATCTTTTCGGTATCATGGTCACAGATACAAATTTGATTATTTGAAGCCGCAATGGATTGTTTAAGTAAATCTCATTCAGAATTGAAATTCTTTTGTTAAAATTGGAAAATTATTGCGAGATTTTAGAAGTGAAAATCGAGAAAAATTGATTGATATATAATTTATTTTAAAGTTTTTGACATATGTTTCAAAACACTTAAAGTAAAATACGTTTTTTTTAAAAAATATATGAGATTATTTTAAACATTTGAAAGCTGAAATTTTCTATAAAAAGATCAGTGCCCATTAGCTCTTGATTACTTTTATCTTATTCGATTAAAAACTTTTTTTGGATGGAATTCACTATTTATTCGGAAATTTATGTTTCGTGAAATGTAATGTTTTCCTACACTTAACAAGCCTTTTTCCTTTTTTTGTTAATCCAACATTTTTTTTTCTTTTAAAAAATTTCCTTTTTCTTTTAAAAATTAAAAGGAATGCAATCACTATTCAAATAAAATTATTTCCCATAATTACTTCCTTTAAGTTTGCCTCAATAAACACGAATAACTAATTTACTTCCTCTGTCTACATTGCAAACAATGTTAACTGTTTTGCCAACCACTTTTTTCTTCTTCAGGCTTATAAAAAAAGCGGATGATATCACTTCTGATCCGTTGCTTTCTTTAATTCTTTTTCTGCAAAAGAAATACTGTCGGTTAATTACACTGTTTCGTCGCTGCGGAAATACATTCACCCTCGGTTGATCACAAATGGCGAAGTTCCCAGGAAACAGCGTCCCTAGTGCCTCCCCCTCTCTTGCCACCCCTAAACTCTTTTCATTGAAGTCTCCCCCTTAGGATAAAGAAGTACATCAACTTATACCAAGGCATCCAGATAATTTAATAAAAAACACAATTTGCCGATAAATTAGATGACCACATACAATTCGATGACGTGTGGCTAAGACAATTTTTAGTCTCGTAACAAGTTGCGCAAACAACGTAGGAGGCATCCAGTTCGCAGGGGACCACAACAACGGTGAAAATTAGAGGATATATAAAGTGGACGCTTTAGGGGAGTGTCTCACACTGTCATCGCCATTGGTAAGTGGTCTCTTCTATCAACAGGTGAGTCTATTCTTTCTGAATTGCTTTCTTTAACAATGAACTCTGCTTTTAGCAAATGCTTCGCGCTTTATATAGATAGTTACATTAAAAATTCTGTGACAATTAAAATGTCTTAAATATTTTCCTTAGAAATTCAAATGCTTAGATCTTTGATTTTTAAAGGAAAATCGTGAGTCATATATAATGTCCATTCTTGCTCTCAAATACTTTCTTTCACAATTCCCTATGTTGTTAATAAATGACCAAATGTTATATGCGTGTTTAAAACAATCAGTTATACATATAATACCCAATGAAATAATTTCTTTATCAATACGATATAAAAATAAATGATTACAGTCCCAATAATATAATCTTCAAACAATTTCATAATAATGTCAAATATAAAATATTGTCATTTTTGCAATATTTTCATTAATTTCACACAGTTTTAAATCAGTGTTAAAATATCTGCTTATGAAATGAAGCAAAATCATAAAATATTTTCAGCACATCTGCCTAAGCAAAAAATATTGTTATCATGTAAATATATGTCATATATCATTGCATTGTTATCATTTATGATAAATGTCATAAATCATTATTATAGCTGCTGCGCCATTTTTTTTTTTTTTTTTTTTTTTTTTTTTTTTTGCTTCGATAGCTATGATATTCGCTCTTTAATGCCAAATTTCAAACTATATTTTTAAACTCATGTGTTTGTTTCTGAAGATCCACATTAGAATTTTGAACTAAGATTTATATTTTGTATTATAATTCTGCATGTTTCAAGGAAAGATTTACTTCTCATCAAGTGCATATAATGCCTATTAATCAAATATTAAATTTTAATCTTATTAAAATAGTTGCATGTTTTACCAAAACTCAATGAATTTCGAAATTAAAATTCATTGAGAAAAAAATTGAAATTGAAATTCATTGAGATTTAGAAAAAGTGATTTATAGCACCATACTGATTAAATGAAAGAGTGAGTTATTTTCAAAAATGCAAAAAAACATATTCCGATTAATCTTACATTAAAAAGAGTCTTTATTAAATTATTTCAGCTGTCATAAATACATAGATGAAGAATGGTAGCGATCATTAACATTGCTTCAAAAGCTGAAGTTGATTATTATACCCGTTCACTCAGTTATACAAAATTTCTGTTCAACAAAAGAAATATCATAAACTGTTATATAAAGTATTTATATGAAATAAACATGCTTAGACATTCACAATTCATTTTATGATCTACAAATTCAAAATATTTTAATAAAAGGAATAGAGAAAGAAGACTTTCATACTAATCAATGCGTCGCTCCTTGTGGTAATTTGTAGTTATTACTCTCTTTAAAAAAATTCTGCATTTAGATAAAGGAATTAAAAGAGAACATATTTCTTTCTTAAAATTAAAAAAAGAATACTAAAACAAAACATGGTAAAATAGAATAAATCAACCAAGTTTGATTAGGTATTCTATTAGAAGTTTGGAATTTCGCTAATAAGTCCAAAATATGATTTCTACATTTGTCTAAATCGCACTAACTTCTGTTTTGTTTATACAGTTCGTTTCTGTTACCTTAGAAAAATAGAATATCATTTGACTTTTTAATGTGCATTATTTAAGAATTCATAGTAAAACTATGAACTGTCCCCAAAACGTTCAGCTAATATTTAATTTGAGGAAGAAGCTTATATAAAGTGAATTTTTCGTAATGTTTATAAGACATTGTCTTGTTTAAAATATCTAGCCAGAGAAAACTTTCGCATCACATTAATTGTTTCTGTTACGCCTCATTAATTTATCATACTAACAAGGATTAAATTGTGCGAAATGAATAATATAATTACTGCATAATTTCTGTTTTTACATTTAAGGTCAAAAACCAGATGCACTGCTTACTTTTAATTTTTTGGAAATTTGGAAAGTAAGTTTATTAAAGAGACATGAATTAGAGAAATTTTAGTTAGATTCTCATTTTCAATAAATGTATAAAATATATTAGGCCAATTGCCAACATTTTATTTAGGTATGTAATACATTATAAAAAATAAATGAAATATTAACAAAAAAATCCTTATATCTCCTTAAACTGTTTTCCTCTATAATTAAATATATTTATAAACCAATATGTAATTTTTTTTCTTGCCTCTTTATTTTTAGCAAAAAAATTCTTCTATTTCAAATCTGTTTTTACAAATTTTTTGTTTGATGAAAATTTTAATATAAATTGAATTTAAAGCGGACTTTATTTCTTTGTGTGACTCATAAATATCACCCTTAGGAATCGATCGAAAAGAGGTAAAACTTATCTAAATCAGAAGAAATGAAGTTGCATTCTAGTGTGATAAGAATAAAATGCAATCTTGCTGAAATTCACGAAAAAAAAGCTTATTTTTCCTCAATGAGTGCAAACGTCCTCTTACTCTAAATGGCGTTTTGGACAAAATAGATACTGCACCTACATTTGATATAGTTCTTGAACAGTAGTTCCCAAAAGATTAGAAGTGTGCAGTGTTAGGTTATTGAAACTACAATCAGCCAGTTATGATTTTATCAAAACTTCCAGTCTACCTTTCAATTTTATAGCCCATTGTTCATCATGTAGGAGTGAAAAGGACAGAGCATTTAGCCGTTAGATGATTGACATATATATGACATATCTTATCAGTAATTAGTTTCTCATGTGACTGAGGACAACCTGTGAAATTACACCATTTTGTTTTAAAGTTTTCGTTATAGTTGTTATCAATAAACTAATTTATCAGCTCGTCCGTTTCAGGATGCGATAACATTTAAAATGGCCTTGAGTAGTAGTTAATCGCATTGAATTTAGAATCGTTCTCATTGCTCTTTTGTAAGGATTCGCAGATGGTTTTCATGACATTCATAATTGATCATGATTTAACAACCATCTGTGAACCATATGAGATTATCTTTCTCAGATAAAATTACCTTTGAAAGCTTTCATTATAACCCATGGGATATGATAAATACTTTAACGAATAAGCTATTCGTTACTAAAGTACTGAAAATTAGGTTGATCCATTCTCATTGATAAATCCTCAGATTTCATCTTGATTTTCATTCATTTTCGAAGAGAAGTAATAGAGAATTCAGTAAAAATTATTGATCTAAAAATGAAAAGACATAGATAGGTTATTTTGACTTTTCATTTGTTTAGGTAGAAAATAATCACTGTCATGATTAAAGAGTAATTTTTCTTTGGAAAAAAGTTGAATTATCTCAATGCGCTTCTAAAAAAACAGTTTCAAAATTTTTCTTTCAGAAAATTGTTTAGATTGTCATTCCTTATCCGAAACAGCAATATCAATAGAATAACTAATTTCTAGCTAATTGAAGTAAATCAAAAGTGATTTTAGGATATTTTATAAAAAATATAGTCTAAAGATTAATCGCCTTATTTTTTTAGAAGTTGGAATTTATTTTAAAGCTTTAATTCATCAAGCATTTGCAAAAAAAATTGTGACTCATTAATATTTTTACAATATTTTAATTAACGAACTAAATAGAACTATCGCAAAAAAACACTTGGGCGAAGATCTCACAAATAACTTTACAAAAAAATTAATAACCATTCACTTTTTTTTTCTGTTTTGATCTATGTAATTAGGAGTTTATTATTTTTTCATGCGACCTATTTTAAATGTCAAGAGATATACATCTAAAACTCTTTATCTGCACTTCATATTTGTCTGCGGCAAATAAGCCGATGTGCTAATTCATATGCATGAACAAAAGGTTTCACGTTCGGGAAATAAAAGCACAGCTGTTTTTTAAAAGTAACGAGCAGCTGTTATTAACATAAAAGGTGAAGATTAAAGAAAAACAGTCACGTTTTATTTTCTGTGCTTTTTAATCAGCAAAAGTTGTTTCGTTAATGAATTGAGAGGCATTCACTCTCTAGAGATACTTCAAGGGTAAAAATGGAGGTAAATTAGAGTAAGTGACAGAAAAGGGAAGAATATACGTGATTAGAATAAAGTTGCATTCATTTTACAATAACGGACAGTAACAGATTTCGTACCAATATTTCAATTCGAATAATTAATAAAATTTCACATTTCAGAGAGGAATTTCCATTTTTATGAGTAAATAAAAAACATCAAAACAAGTCTTGAATTATGAAATAGTTTGTGTTTTTCAATAAAATAGTGTACGGCAATTTTCTTTTATCTTTCAATTTTCAATTTTCTTATTATGTATTCTTGTTTCACGGCAAAAAAAGATTTATACTAAGTATTATTTATTACTTATACTATATAATACATAGAAATTGAGCTCAACTCCGACAGATAGCTTTCATCCTTCTTGAAATTTCACATTTAAAAAGAAGTATAAATACAAAGCTTTAAAAGTATAAACAAACTGCAATGAGTACCATTTGGAATATGGAAGTTTAGAAATGTAAACAGATAATTTCATTTAGTGTGGTTGCAGTAACGCCCCCTTTCGATGCAATATGAGATTTACGACAAATAAGAAAGATATTGTGACCGTAAAAAGATGACATTGGAAATTCCCCTTCTCTACCCTTATCGCCACAAATAATGATTTCTGATAGAGAGAACGCAAACGTTAAGATGACATAAAAATGACGAGTTTTCAAATAACCTGTGTGAGTGCTGTTGATTAATCAGACCTACCATCTTACAGAAATGTATATATCAATCAAATCAATGAAAATGAAAAAAATGCTCTCAGGAGTCAGATGATTCAGAATCTTTCTCTGTTCTTTTTAGAATAAGGCCATCGAAAGTGAAGCCCCATAATAATAAAAAAGTTCGTCTAAATTGAAATTAAGAAATGTTTCGAAGATCCTCTAAGAAGAAGAAAATAATTATAAACATATTTTCTCATTTGTGTAAGATTTTATTTCACTTTAGTCACTTCTGATATAGATCTTCAAATCTAGCTGAAATTTTAATAAGTTAAATGAGAATGTATTCTTTCATTCTAACCGAATTTTATATTTCACATATAAAATATTCAATTGTCATTTAGTTTCTGGAGAAAATTTGGTGTTTTCAATTATTATTTTTTTTTTTGCTTATTGTTACTATTAACCGGCAATAAGTGTCATACTTTGTGCTATTGATGCTCATAAATCACTCAAAAAATATATTCTTCATAAATACGTATGTCTCGGAAATTTTCAATTCATGAAAGAAAATGTAAAAAATTTTTCTATCATAATGGAATATAATTAATATTTCAAAACCTTGGTAAACTTTTCATGAAAAATAATTTCTCATTACAAAAATATAGCTAAATATAAGAAATATGAAGTAATAAGCAAATAAATATATATAAATTATTTTTTTCAAAAAAACATTTTTCAATCATTTTCATTGATGAAACAATCCAAATTCATTAAGTATTGAAATATAATCCTGTCTAACTATATCAGACTTGTACAATTTCTCTTTCAGTAAATTCTTTTGTTATTTGCGATATTGCGGTTCAATATTTGTCAGAATTAAAATGCATATACAAAGATTTATAGAAATATATTAAATGCACCTTTCTACTTCTCAGAGCGTTATTTATAAGCAATAATTTTAATGGCAATAAATTATTTATTAGCTCTTATGACGTCAATGTAAACTAAATAAAGGATTCCTAAAATTCTGAAGCAAAATATTCTATTAATTTTTAAAATTATTAAATGTATACAGTATTTGTTCTTCTTCAAGAGCTAACTGAAGAGAAGAAAGAAATATCTTAAACAGCATCGGGAAAATGTATCAGCCTTCGCCTTATCTAGATATATCTTTAAGTGCCTGCATAAAAATAAAACGAATCATTCTCGAAGGCGTTTCTGAGAAGTCATTCCATGACTTGTGATGGACATCAATAATGCAACCATGACCTAAAAAGTTCCATTCATTAGCTTTACTCTGAAACATGAACATCGGAACTTACGTATCCAAACATGATTCCATAATTGATTGGACACATAATCGATTGTTGGATCGCGTGGTCCTTGACTCCTTGCATTCCACTTAATGAAATTGCTGGCTTAAAATCCAATGCGATCAAACTCAACGTAGCTTATAATGGACGTTGATATCCATTCGATCAATTCAGATAATAATTAATTTTTGATCTGTTCCCTTTAAAATAAATATTCTTTCTTCTTTATTTTTATATCATTCCTGAATAACAACTCAATCGCGAAGATCATTTCCGGCAAGGCACTTCTTGAATAAATGTAATATGACTCTTTTTAATGTTTATAGTCTTTTTTTATAATATTTATTTTCAAGAGAGAAAGAAGACAGATCATCTAAGATCATAAAATTGTGTGCTAAAATATGTTTTGATGTTTACATAAATAATCATTACATGTAAATTGCAAAATTACATGCTTTTTTCTCACTGTAATCACAAAATGAAGCTAAATGCTTAATTTGAAGTATAATATTTATTTTTCATCTTCCCAAACGCAATTGCTTGTTATGCATTCATACAATAAGCTAAATCTTCTTGAAAAATAGTTATATAATATTCATGTAATACATGATAAAAGTTATACAGCAATAATGCAACATCAAAATTTGAGGATTTGTATGAAAGAAAATCTTGCTATAAAAACATGGCGTCAAAAATTCATATCTTTACTCAATCACAAATACATTCACTGCATACTCATGTCGGGTGGGCTGCCCGCATTTTTTTTAGAATTCACTACACATGCTGCAAGAAGAAAACGGAAATAACATCAACAATTCAGTTTAGTATTACGGTCAGTTAGGCATCAGATTACATATCTAGTTACGTTTGCATTGAATATGAGTTATTTGAATTGACTCAACTACAAAATGAGTTGAATGATGCGTTAAATAGCTTTTCGATATGGTTACTAGGGATGAATATTGAGTATTAATCATCATCAGGTAAAACTTCAGCTGCACTCGTCACTTTTAAAATTTCAAAGCATTTCCAAAGCGCAACTAAATAAATGACACCAAAGATGAAACAGCTAACCCATACACTCAAAACAACCGTTATTAATGCGGGAAGAGCAATTACAACTCCCTTCAAAGACAATTCTATAAACAAAGCTGTAAAAAATATATTTTAAGGTATTTCGGTGGTTTATAATTACATCCAAGATTTACATTAAAACTGAAGTAGTTCATTTAAGTATACCACAGTCAGGCTCATTTAATGTTATTACATTGGACCTTGGGTCATATTATAACAATAGAGTCGCAAAAGACTTTAATAAAAGGGTTATAATATTGGGAATACAAAAATTCTAACTTAATAAGATGGCCTTTTTGTTTTTCTAAAGATATAACTGGTTGTTTTCAGCAGCACATAGGTTGATATACCTTAGTTTTCTTTTCAATGAATCTGTGCCACAGAAGCTGAGTGATAAAGTTTTGGTTTTGGTTTGTAACAAAAGTCCGCTGTCTTTGTACTCTGATGCACTAGGGTGATGCATCGTCACCCCGATGTAACGTGTATAACAGCGAAGAGACCCACCGGTTCACTGTCGTTATTGCATAGGATCAGGACTGGAAATAACGAGGGCGGTTCAAATTAACCCTTGATATATATATAAGATAGATGAAAATATGTGTAGAAAATTTAATCTATATAGTTCTTTAGTTGTAGTTGCCGAGTTCACCGGACAGGCAGACTCCCACTGATATGGTTTCAAAATTTAAAGGAAATCTACAAATTTGTTGAAAATTCCGTAAACCAAATTTCATCTATTATATCAAAAATTTTATGATTTATTGCGTTCACAGGCATAAAGATACAATTCTAAAGATGTGTTTTTCAAACTTAGAAATTTTCGTTAGAATCTCTGGTTCTAATTTTTTGACGATTACAATGCTTTTTTCTTTTTATATTTTGTATACAAGAAAGTAAAATCGCAGCTTTATTACCCAATATCATTTCTGGAAGCTAAAAGTCTTCTGGATTGGAACTCTATCCTTATTTCTTAATTCAATACCGTTATACATTCATATGTATATTTAAGAAGATAATTAAACAGCAAATAAGCTGAGGGTCACTGTTCGTACGTCAGTGTGAAGTGCTGATGACGCACAAGTTCAAACGTTTTCGTCTTCATGAGAACATCAACTTGAGACCCTTATGAGTGCGGGTTTTTTACATTTAGCCTTCATCTAAAGCTTTTAGCAAATAGCTTCTCTAACGCGAAAGAACGAAAGTTGTTTTCCTCAAGCTGCGATAAGAAAAATTCAGAAGTATAATATTTAACATCGTTCTGATCTGAACAGTATATCTCAAAGTATTATTCGTCACACAAAAATCGCACACAAAAATTTATTTATCGATAAAACGTTATTGTTCTAGACTCTAAAATTGTAATAATAACTTTTTACATGTTAAGAATTTTAGAGAGATTAATTGTTTGAATTATCACGTTATTATCAGGAGTGCTCATTCAACAACAACTGAAGCTTTTTAAGCCCCTTTATATATTATATAGAAAAGGCATATTTTGCCATCTACTGACGCAAATGCAAAAGTTATTTTGTGGTAGAGAGAAAAATTAAATATAAAATTCGTTTTATTAATATTTTAAAGTTTTGTTAAATATTTGATCGAATATTAAATATTTGTGTTACTTTCAAATAGTAGAAATATTTTCAATTACATTTTGGTGCTTTACACACGTTTGTAATTATACTTTAATTTGTTATCATTCATAATAGCCTTGAATGTGAACTCAAAAGAAACATCTTTTGTTAAATAAGTTCGTTGCTTTCTGCTTCATAATAACAATTAACAAGTAATTTTTCCCTCTTCAGTATTCTCGAAACAGGGAAATCAATTGCGACGCTTTTTTATTTAAAAAGGTTCAGACAAAACTCTGCGTATATTTAATAAAATTCAAGAAAATTATTTTCCTACTTCATTTTAAAAAAAGTTTCAGTTATTATAATTTATATAATATATTCTTTTAATTCTTTAATTCTTTATAAAATATAATCTTTCTAACATATTCTTTACACATTCAGTTTCTAACAAATAAATGTATTTAGTTAAATCTTTTTAAATGTAACCTTAAAGTGATTCGTCTTAATTCCTTTCAAGTGTTGCTTCTCATGAATGCAATATTATGAATTAAATTATAATGATGATTGATTGAACATATTTAATCAAATAAAAATAAATGATTTAATACACATTTTTAACACTTCTATAATTGTTTTTTATTTGGCATTATTTTGTAAATTAGCATAAGTAATTTCTACCTGAAAATATCAAATAAAATGGAAATAGCCTTAATTTAAATTTTTTGTTGTTGTTAAATAAAGCTTTAAGTGGTAATTTTAATCTTGCTTCCTAGTTTCATGCTAATCCAGGAAGGGGGACTATCTTCTCCGATGACTGGTTACAGTCTCAGTGATCGAGGGGGGTTTATAACATGGAGAGATCCCTAATGATATCCATTTACTAGCAGCCCCATTTTCCAATAAGTAGTTCTTGAGAGCGTTAGAAGAAAAAAAAAAGTCAAGAAAAATTATAAAAAAGTAATGCATTTTAGGCCTAAATTTAGAGGTATTTATTCATTTTTCCTCCCATAGCATCTGTGTGAATTGATGAAAATGAGTATAATGGATAAAGGAAAACAATTTAAAATACATTTCATCAAAAGTTTTATTGAAACCAGTTCATTACATGATTTAATAAATTAATTAAAATTTCATTATTAGGTGTTTTTAAATTTGAAGTCAAATATGAAACAAACCATAAATATCCTTATTTAATTACACAAATATTCAAAATTCATTCTAAGAAGTGATAAAACTATAATCAGTTCAAATATGCATAGAGAGAATGTAAGATTAATTTTAGATATTTGAGCACCTAAAGAAATGATGTAAAAGATAATAGATTTATAACAGCTGCTTAATATAAAGAAATTATATCGGGGAAAGTAGATTAGGTTTGAAATTTTCTGAAACTTAAAAAAATACTTATGCTAGATTGCAGTCATAGTTTATAAAATTTCTGAAAAAAAATGTGTTGTTCTATACTTTAGAACATAAATAATATTTTTATTAAAGTTGTAATAGTTTCAAAAGTAATCTCTTCAGTTATTAGTTTAAAATAATATTTATTAAAAACTTTAAAAAAATTAAAAGTTACCCTTTATGTAGATATATTGATAATCTCTAAAAATATTCCAGAATATCAAACTCAGTGATGCATATTTAAAGATTGGAAGAGTAATAACGGCTTGTAATTCATCCTAAAATAAATATTTGTAATTTATACTTTAAAGGAGTTTATAATATTTCAATGATATGTAATTTGAAAAATTTAGATTTTCTTACGAAACAAATATTTTAAAACCCACACTTTAGCAGTCATAAATTAAATTTAGGTTTCGCATTCCTTAAATTTGTTTAAAAAATTGAATAATATCTAAAAGCTTTGACAGACACTAAAAAGTTTATCTTGACATTAATTGGCTATCAAAATATTTGGCGGGCGTTTAACTTTCAAAACATTTTTAAAGAATCTGTGTAAAATCAGTGACGCTTTAATTTATCTCATTTTAGATGGTAAACAATTTCTGGTTTAAATTTATTAGCTGAATTTCAAGAGGTAAAAAAAAAATTCTAATTAGGCCTCTGCTCCCTTAAATAATTATTCAATTTAAAATATTATTTGTTTTATAGGCTAACGTCATTATGTCATTACTTACAGCGTTGACGTCAATTACAAAGCAATTTTAGTAGGCTTTTGAATGTTTAATTTGGGAAAACTGCTGTTTTACTTTTTTTTTTAAATGGAGAACTCGGGCATGTAACGGAATACATAAATTGTTAAATGAGATTCAGGGTAAATGCCAGCCTTAAAAGGGCATTTGAGAGCTTCTTTATTATAAAAATGCATTATTAAAAGCGCCCACAAATAAGCAATGGTTATCCATTGCTTGAAAGAGCATCGGTGTTACACTATATTCATAAGATGTAAATCCATTTTGTAAATAGAATTTTGGAACCTAACGTATTTTGCTGGAAGAAAATGGATATCACGTCGCAGCAACTGAATATAAACGATTGATTATATTCCTTATAATATCTAAAAAGGCAATATGATACGTCATGTTCATATGAGGCCGCATCGTAAATATAATTTTGAAACATAACATTTTTTGCTGGAGGAAAATGGATATCACTTCGCAGCAACTGAATATAAACGATTGATTATATCCCTTATAATATCTATAAGAGCAATATGATACGTCATGTTCATATGAGGCCACATCGTAGATGAAATTTTGGAATCTATTGAGGACTCATAAGAGGAAAATGAGTATGACGTCGTAGCAGCTGTGTTATAGAAGTTATATTAAAACATGATTGCGCATGTCACGTGACTTTAAATTCACGGGATTGGGCTCTTTCACGAATGCCAATATTGATCTATATATGCATCAAGCGAGCAGCTTTAAGATTATAAACGCTAAGTACAAATGCCATTACTCAATTAAATTGAATTATCATTTAAATTTAAAAAATGTCTAATCATTTGAAAAAAAATTATCCAAAAAAGATAAGGTGGAAAAGATTTTTTTCATGACATTCCCTAGTTTGTTTTTGTGCAAATGTACTACTATACGACATTTTTGCATCCGATTTAAAATATTTTAAATCAAAATAAGTCCAGTCAATACGTTCATTCTGTTTCATTATATATGACAAATTTAATGCTAAGTAATTGAATTTTGAGAGAAAATTGACCAACTAATCGCTAGTAAATAGTATATATGGTAAAATAATAAAAATAATCAATTTTCGCGTCATGTCCTCAATTAAAAAAATGAACTCCTTGATGTTATTCAAGGATCTTGGAGCTTATTAAAATTGCTATAAGGGGATACATGCCATTGAGAAGAAATTTAGACTTCTGTGTATTTGTGAAAGAAATGTGTGTGGTTTTCTGCATGTGTTGCGAAAACTGAAAATATAAACGATAGCGAAAATCTATAGTGTATAAAGGGTTTTTTCTGACAGCACAGTGATTAAGCGTTTAACATTTCTTCCAACTGAATATTATCTTAACATTATTTTATCAATATTATCTTTAATGGAAATTTATGAATTGGTGCACCATAAAATAAACTGACCTATTCAAATAATTCCAAAGCTGTAATTAATAATCAAATCGAAACCAAAAATTATGCCTTTTCTACTTAACGAAGGATTCAACAATTCTGAAATAATAATAAAAAAGTTATAAAACCATTTTTATTGAGAGTACATTTCAATGAAAAAATTAAAACAAATTTACAAAGATACCAAATAAATTATGAATGAAATAATAAGACTTCTAGTAGTGATAAATTTGTGAAGTTTTGTCAATCTAGATCGTTGAGATTTCGAAATATACATTCATATTTGCATGAATACATATACAGGCAGACCCTTAGGTACATATGTGATTTCATTCAAAATTTCATATATATCTGCAATTTTGGTTATAAATCCATATACCAAATTTCATCTGTCTATCTCAATCGTTTTTCAGTCGACATGTTTAAGCAGACAGATAAATAAATATGTGATTCGAACTCAGGGAGGCTGAAGCATGGAGATTCGTCAAAATCTCGAATTCCAATATTTTGACAATTGCAATTGTTTCTATTTGTTCACTTCGTATACAAGAAAATAAAAATGTATAGAAATTTTTAATTTCAAGAAATTACATCTTAACAAAGTGAAAATGTCATTGATATTGCTCGCAAATAGTACCACAATTACAAAGAATTGAATGAGATTGCAATACATTTTGGTGAACTTCTAGCGTAAAAGCCACCTATCGAGAGAATGAAAGAAAAGATGACAAACAGTGGAAAGTACGTGCTTTTGGAACTGTTCTGTTCTGCCTGTTATGACACGTGTCCAGTATATATAAATTAAATATAAAAAATAAAAATAAAAAAAAAAAACGTTTTTCTATATCCCTCTAGAAAGCTTTGAAAATAATCACAGACAGTAAATTGATTCATAAATGTATTCAAAAACATACAATAGAAATTGCTTATGTCAAATCAAATTTCATTTTATTCATTTTAGAATTTTCTGATTTCTTAACGGTGGTAAAATTTCACATTTAAAGAAAAAATATTAATTGGTTGATTAAATTGATTAATTGAAAGTAATTTCAAATTGTTTGAATTGCTTTGATTTTTTTTTCAGAAAACTTGGGTATCCTTTCCAAAATAACACAAAATGTCCAAACTAATGAAAACCATTTTCGTACTTGTGTTGTGTACCTTAGTTGTCATTCCGCCCGCCGTTTCAAGAAAGCCTCCATTCAATGGAAGCATATTTGGGAAAAGATTTGCTCGAGATATGGGTAAAAATCTTCTTTTATTATTTTAATAAAAACAAAAAGCTCATGAGACTTACACAACGCTCATTTTACTAGAGATATAGAAAATGCAAACCATTTCAGCATAATAAATAATCATTTCAATGTTTAGTTTCAGCGCAATATTTTGAAATCATAAGACCTTGTTTAGATGTAATTATAGCGAGTGAAATAACGAGTAACTCATAACTTGATCTAAATGTTATTAAATATAAGCAGATTTTTTGTATAATTATAATCTTTTATGAAGATATAATATATAATATTATGTTAAAAGCTATCTTCTTGTAAAAATTAATTAGAAATTAATTTTCAAAAAATTATACTTCATTTAGCAACTTAGAATAGATTTCTATGAAAATCTTTTTCTCTGTGAAAAGTAAGAAAATGAAACTTGATTGGCTATAAAATTCATTTAATTCTTTTGTTTTCATCAGCTAATATGTAGTTATGTGGGTGATGATAGATCATTCTTTATAAATATGGGTTGAATTGTCAAAAGATCTCCACACACTGTCCCCGTTTGATTTTGTATCCATTTATCTTTTTCAATTGTAGACAAAATGACCAATTGAGCTATTTTTCGAGACAAAAGTATAAAATGACAAATTGTTCTGGTCTACTCTTTTGAGCGTGGTCTTTGAAGCGTGGTTAAAAGAATTATAATGTTTTATGCAGCAAAATTATTCGGAATTTTAGTTGAATCTCAATTTTTTTCCGTTATAAATCCTCATGTAAAACGTTGTAATAGAAAAAAAAAATATGCTTTCTTTTCAGCGTACGAATATTTGTTTCTTAAAGTATTTGCTTTTTAAGAGAAAATCAAAATGTGTAGAGATGTTATGATTTATAAGTTCATAAGCACAAATCCATATACTTAGAAAACACAATTCTGAAAAAGATAATCTCAAAATTGGCATAATTTCTATGTAAATGTTCAATATTTTCAGGGATTTTTTATTTTTTGTACTTAATATATTTTAAATACAAAATATCGCATAACATATTTCTTGAAAATTATTAATATATATTTTTCTTTGAAATTAAGGTCTTAAAAATACATTTCTGGCAGCAAAAAATGAAAATAAATAAATCCTGCGAATAAGTTTATAACTTATTATACTTTCATATGTATACCTTAATACTAATTTTACAAACTTGAATATGAAAACATTGAGCTTTATACTCTAAAAAACGAAAAAAAAACCTATATTTTTTATCACATTGGCTCCTATTTTCCTGCATTTTTAAAAATTAAATTACGAGCCTTTAGTCCTCCTAATTTAGAGATTTATGCATTTACAAACATTTCAGTACTTCATTGAAACATAACATCTCTGAAATCAGTTAAATTTCACCTTTTTTATGAAACTGAAAATGGAAAGTTCATTTTTTGATAGTAGTGAACGTCCAACTTTGATTAGGGCAAGGCCTGTAATTACCTTTTAATTTGAAAGCAAATTATATCAACCTTTATTGCGGCATTCCAAAACGTCTAATTTCAATCTTCAATATGATAAATTCTCCATATTCATACAGAATAATAATTTTATCGAATAAACTCTAATATTCACAATTTTCTAAATTTTTATAAAGTAATAAAATATTATAAACGCAGACTTTTTTCTTTTCAATGCAAGGAATAAAATACAAATTTTGATTAAAAGATTTTGTTGCAATGAAATTCAGCAAAAAATTAGCATCGCTCATAATAATCTTTCCGTTAAAGCATTCATCATTAGGGAAATCAGTGCACTGAACTTTTGGAAAGAGTTCAACGTTCTAAATATTGCTGCGAAAATCAATAATATCTGAATATTTAAACATTTGGCATGCTTCACTATAATCGAAAATCCGTTTTAAATTACCGTGGAGGAAAATGAAAGAAAAATGAGATTTAAAGGAAATTTTCACCACGTAACTTCACAAAAAATAAACTGTCGCTCTCATTTCTATAAACAACACGAAAGTGAATTTGTATTTAAATAAAGTAAAATGTTTACATATTAAATTTATTTTATTAATTTTTGTTGTGGGAGGCCAGGAGGAAAATTTCTTCATGAATCTTAAGTCATAAAATGTCTATTAAGTAAAACTCTCCATCTTTTGAAAATAAAAGCAGAATATATCGATGAGTGCCTATAAGTTTGCATGATATATTCATATTTATATATATCATACAAATAAATATATACCCATATTAATCAAATTAATGTTAATAAATATCACTCCTGACTCTTCTTTCCCAAACTTAGAATGTTTAAATATTTTTCGAGATTATCTGTTAAAGGAGCCATCCTTTAATTTCTGGGTACATTCTTCTTTCTTAGATGTAGACAGCAGAGGTGGAAACGACTTCCGCCATCCGGCCTGCGAATACGTCTATGATGCTTGCAATCAGTGGTACATGAATGGTCAAGACTCTCAATGACACACAAAAAAAACTGGTTTAACTTTCTTTTTGCACAATGTGAGTAAATAAATACTTTCTATCGTTATATATTTTTTTAATAATTCACTTAAATTCTATGCAAGAACTTATTCAAAACGTTGGGCAAAAAAGTAGTTTTGTTTAAATATTATTAGAAGAAACTTCTTGCTACGCTTTAAAGTATTGAGAAATTTTTTACTGTAGAAAAGTTCGTATTTCTATGAGAAATGTGATATCTCCATAAATGAGATGAAATTTTGTTTTTCCATGTGAAGTTTTTCACATTTATATAAAATAAAAATACTGAATTTCATATTTTTATGCAAATTCACATGCAAAAACAATTATTTACAGTGAAATGTCAAGAATATCATTTATGAAATGAAACGTTTAAAAATATTAGAAAGAACGGTAAAAAATGCTTAATAGATATGATTATGTGGATCTTTTTTATTTTGATCCAAGATTCAAATTGCACAAGGCTGAAACTGGAGTCTTCGCTTCGGGTTCAAAAGATAGCTTGGTCGAAAATAATAACAATTCACTCATCTGATCACGGGCCTGGATCAAGTCAATCGTTCTGCTGTTTGTATAACGTGAAGTCTTTTAAAATGAATGACGGTTGACATGCCGCAATCATTTTCTAACAACGAAAATTAAAAGATCCTTTCTAAAATGATGTTCGTATAGTTTTGAAGCTGAACAGTATTCAATCTAACGTTAATTATTGCAAGTTTCATAAATCCATAATAGTAGAATCAGAAACGTAATGCGATGCGAGTTATTTCTATTAGCCTTTATTTGACATCATGAGAGGGGCAAAATTACAATTTTTATTAGATTTGAGGTTAATTAAAATTATAGAATAGTTTTAAAATAATTAATAATTTACTACTGACTGAAGATCGAAAGATGCTGTTTGCTCAAAAAAGACAAAACTAAACCCATTTATTTTCTGTCACAAAACCTGTATTTCACCCTACAAATACATTTTCAACTCCGTTCCGCATAAGAAAGCGACATTTTCATTCGCTTGTGAATTACTGATTTTTATATTTGCTTCGGCCATTCTAATCCTCTTGTATTTTCATTAATAGAATATCCTTTTGGTAAAAAGGTGTATGATTGCTTTAAATAGTTTCAAATTAATTTAGTAAATTGTATGCTTTTTTTAAATAAAAATTATATTCTGTAACATTTTCACAAAATCGCATTTATGAAATTAGGACTCCTTAAGATTAATTTCACATTTCATTTTTTGTTTTGTTTTGTTTGAAAAATATGACTTCCAAGAATTATAGATCTTTTGTTTTTTTATGCATAAAATCTTTCCGTCAGAAAAGAATTTCGAACTTGAAAGAATTTTATTTTTTATGAGAAAATTTTCAGAATCAACAAAATTAATCTTGTTAAATATAAATATGAAAATAAAATTTAAAAAATGATTTATTTATGAAAATAATGTTATAAACATTTAAATAGTTATAAATTTTTATTTGTTGAGAAAAATATGTTCTTCCTTTTCTTTTGTAATTATATGTGCTCAGAAACATCACTATTTAAATAAAAAAATAATTATTCTTATAAAAGAAATCCTGAGCAATAATTATTCTAAACAAGGGACGGATGTTATTTCAATCTGTTTTTAAACAGAATTTTTCATCAATTAATGATGGGATTTTTTATTTTTTATTTTTCAGATGAAATGAATGTGACAGCGAACTGAAAGGTTTGACAAAAAAAATCAGGTGCCATCACCTTCAAAAGAAATTTTCTAACATAAATCCATGATGTATTTGAAAGGAAATAAAATTCTTGTTGAAGTCTAATTTAGTTTATTCATTTATAACCAAGGAACATTATAATAAAACTTATTTGTTACGATACGTTAATAAAAGAAATTCTTGAAATCTCATATCAAGTATAATAATTCCAGATGATACACTCTCTTGAGTTATATAAGGATGTATTCCGAGGATTTATTTAATTTTACATTTAGAGGATGATTTCAGCTTAATTAAAAAGAAAAAAAATCCTCAAATAAGTTTTGTAAACGAAGTTTTAAAGCTTTCATCTCTTTTTTTGGGGGGAAGTTGCTTCGCATTTCTATTTAAAGTTTAAAAAAATAATTGCTTATTTATTTGATTTCCTTAAATAAAAGAAAAGCTTTAAGATCACATATTGTGAATCATAATTCGAAGCAAAACAATTCTTTACATTCCTTTTTCTGAAGATGGGATATGAGAATTCGGTGAACTTTATAACTACTTAGTGAATTCATATCCTTTTCAACTTTTTTATCCTAAAGCCACGTTCTAGGTAGGGAAAAAATGTAATGTTTATTTAAATCTATTTAGCAAAGATAATTGCTGTTAGCGTCCATACAAAAGGAGGGAAATATCTGTTGGTATAGTATTTACATAAACATCAAGGAGAATATGAAAAAAAAGATAACAAAGTATGATAATAATAATAATGAACAGTAATGAAAATGAGTCAGAAAATAAAATTTTCATGTAATTAGAAACCCCACAGATTATCTACGCAAGGATTATTAAACTCCATTGGCGAATATTAAACAAGTTCTTAAGTAAAGAAGAAAACACCTGTTGCATAGCACCGCATGCATAGATTTAAAGGAAAGTATAATACAGAGCAGGAATACTAATAAAAGAATGGAGAATGAAGAAAAAAATAAGAGTGATTAGAAATCCCACAAATTAACTCCTGAAGAAGAATATAAATCAACTGATTTAGTGCTGTATCTTTTCAGAAGAAAAAAATTATCCGTTGTAGAGCATCTTATCCAAATTCTAAAGATCCTATAAAGGAAAAGACAATGAAGTAAGTCTTCAGGTTGATTAGAAAACCCACATATTTCTTCTGCTAGCTTGGTACTTATATCAACAATAAAGACAAGTATAATCGATCTCCATCTAAAACAAATCTATTTTTATAAAAAGTTAGGTAAATACGAGAAGAAATAACACCACGGGTTGGTGGAAGGAAACACAATCTTAAATTTGAACAGAACAAAATACTTGTTCGCCTCAAAAAAATATTTTGAGAAATCTTTCAAACATAAACCAGGTTCTAATTAAGGTGCGTAAGAGATAATTAAGATAAAATAATGAAATGCTTTTTTATGATGGGGAAAATGCACAGTTTTTTTTATTATTATTTTATCATTCATTTTATAGGGCTGCATTTAGTATATTTCCTTAACATTGTTTTCAATGAGGCAAAGGTATTCGCTTGACCCTAGGAACATCTCTCTCTCTCTCTCTCTCTCTCTCTCTCTCTCTGTGTGTGTGTGTGTCAGTGTGTGTGTGCGTGTGTGTGCGTTTAAAATTGTTTTGCAGATGAATGACCGAAACTGGGAATACTTAAATTTTCCACGTGACAGCATAGTTCGTACATGGGGAAGACCGGTAATACATGCCTGTTCGCATTAGAAAACAAAAGTGTGAGAAGTTTTTCCCTTAGCACCTTTGCTAAGAGACTCTAATAGAGATTTTTTTTTTTGACACTCGTCGATTTAGGAAACAGAATCTTAGATATCTTTCGAAGGTATGCCATATTTGTTAGGGACTTTTATTCTTTCGCTTGTAGTTTGAAAATTCCATAGTCAGCCTTTTTTTAGAAAGCGTGTTAGAAATATTTAAATAAAAAAGTGATAGATATATATATAAACAATATTAATAAAAATTTGTTCTCTTAAGTAATAATTGATTTCAGTAAAATTTAAATAAATCTTTATCAACCTTTTAATGTGCTTTAAGAGCATGGGATTTGTTTTGCTATATAATAAAATTAAAGACAACTATTTTGTATTTTTACTTTAGCTTGACAATACTTTCGAATTATTTTAGAAATCCTGATTCATAAAGTAAATAATCTTCCAATTAAACGGGTTTTTTTGTTCAAAATTAAAAAAATTTCCTACAATTTGGAATACCTAATATAAAAAAAAATTCATTGAGCTTTGAAAAATACATAATTTGGGATTGTAAAATAAATTTAATTAGGATAATCTAATGATAAAATGGCTATAACTCTTTAGCCGGGGATCAAATCTTATTTCAAAAGCGAAATGGTAGAAACTGACAAAATAAATGAAATCTACTTAGAAATATCTAGACAAGAATTGAACCCTATAGAAACTTTACAAATCAAATAAAAGTTAAAAATGTGAAACTTTTCAGAATGCAAATTAAAAAAGGATTAAAGAGATTAATTACGAGAAAAAAGTAAAATTAAACTGACAATTTGAAAGGCGAAAACTCCTTATATAAGAAAAGATCAATGTTTACATAGCATTATTTATAAATTATGCGAAATCAGCACTGATTATTGAGATTATTAACTGGATAGTTTTAGATCATTTGTTTTTCCTTTTAAGGAGATGTAAAGTACATAGTGCTGTACCGGTAATTTCGGCTGTTAGGATTTCCCTCCTCACGTAAAGCGCAAATGACTCGTCTCTGAACTGTCGACAGTTTCCTAATCTCATTGCGTGAAGACTCTAATTATTGTTAATGAAAGAATAATTATTTTTAAAGAAAGTGGAACTGGAAATTTTGTGAGCATTAAAAGGAAGCCGCAGGTTGCATCTTCCAGATCCTTATAGTTCTGGAACATATAACTTGTGTAGAATAGATAGCAAAAGTAGAAAGAAATACCATATTTCATTTCGAAATCTATAAGAATTCAAATAAAGAATTAGTATATATCTTTCCATATAGAAATCAAATGTCTGTTCTCTGATCCCTTTGTAGAGCATTTTAATACTTTACATTAAAATTACATTCATTGTTTAAAATCGATAATGTTCGCTAAAGAACGAATCTATATCATCTAAAAGATAATAATTGGTAATTCAAAGAATCATAAAAGGATCTAACAAGTATATTTCCTAATGACCTGAAAAAAGTGAAAAAATGCTGACTTCACCGAGAATCTATGTTTTAAAAAGATTTTTAAAGAATTCGTTCACACATGGTCTAAACATTAAAACACGTATCTAGTAAAAAATTTGAAAACGCTCTGATTTTGTGGCCGTTTAATGTTGTAAGCTTAGCAGTACAAGCTGACAACTATAAGGGAGATATAATGATCCGAGAGTATTTATTGTCATGTGGAACATATAATTATTGTTAATTATTACTAATGAAGGGATATTTATTGTTAATAAAGAAAAAATTGATTCCTTGGGCTGTCAAAAAGAATCAGAGGTCAAATCTCCCAATAACTTGCACGCTGAGAAAAAATTTACTATTTCATGTCATTTATATTAAAAGGCTATTTTAAGATTTCATTTGCCCGTAATTTAATGGTTAAGATACGTAATAAATCTTGTCATTGAAAATGTTCCTACTGAACCATACCGAAGTATCATAAGCCGAGAAGAAGAAACTAATGATTATATGTGAAATGCGTGAATGTTGAAATAGATTAACTGCAATAATACAGTCTAAGGTATCTATTGGCATAATGTATTATTAAGGAATTAATAAGATAGATATTTTGTAATGAATACTTGAAAGTTTCATGATCCGCTTGAAAAATAATTGAATCATTCCTGTGATACATTTATTAACAAAAAGAGGCGTGAATACTTTGGGGTAATTAAGTGACTATCTTAAAAATTCTAAGAACAGAAAGACAATTACAGAATCTCTACCTTAAGTGCAAAGAATCATAATTACGTTCTCTTAAAATGAAATTCAACATTGTATTAATAATAAATTTAAACCATTATGCATACACACAAATTGAAGAAATGATTTCTTATGCATGAAAGAGTACGTGCCGAAGATTTAAGCAAATTACCACGGCTATTCAGTGGGGATAAAGATCTATTTAGAGAATGAGAGATGAGACACAAATTACCGGCAGAAGAGAAACCTAATAATAATGAATAATTAAATTTTCGATTCAGATGAGTAGGATTGGGCATAAAATCTTGCAGGACTCCTTTGTAATTAATGATATTTAAGTAAACAATTCATTTTTAAATTTTTGAACATTATATTGCCTTCTGCCGGGGTGATTTATTTTACAGTTTTCGTTTACATTCAGCTTAAATTTTAAAACGCTTCTGCACACGAATAATAGCTTATTTCTGTTCGTAATCGATTCAGTGCAGCATTTAGCATTAAAAATTCAAACCCTCATGACGAAATATAATTTAAATTGAAGCCGCACACGTAACTGTCATACAGACAGGGGAATGACTTCTTCCTGGATAGTTATGATCGGTGGAGTGTCATGCGGCCATTTTCAGTGAAATATTAAAATTGAGAACCGTATTTAATGCTACTAAACTCTCGCAATTTGAGCCGCATACACTTGACTTCCATTATTACAGCGCGATGCAGTGACCAGAATACAAAATTAGTTTGGGCAGTTTCTATGAGGCTTATGTGATTGGCCACAGATGGTTGACGTTGTATGCAAAGGGATGAGGAAGTGCTCTATTTCATATCTTCGTTTTTGGTTAACATTTTAACGTGAGCGTAGATATTATTCAATTCGATGATATCTACAGAGAGCGCCTCTCATCCTTTTGGACTTTAATGAATCACTGGATTTGTTACGTGGTCAATGAAATTCTTCCCGTGAGTAGTTATTGCGATTATATTTATTTTGTCATTTTGTACTACAATGAATTAAAAGGATGGCTCTCATTTTGAAGTTCTTAATTGGAGATATTTTTATTTAAAATGCCCAGTTATTAAGTATATAATTGTAGTTGGTTATTCATTATAGAATTTGGATTTTGTAAAGTTCCAAGTGTTTATTTTTATCTTAAGAAACGTCTGAAAACACCTCTTTAAATCTTCAGAAATAAAAATGAAAAAATAACATAAACAAGAAAATGTATTCAAAAAATTTTCTAAAATATACTCTAGATGGTTTAAAACTTTTCTTATAATGGATCCAGTTGACTAATTTATCTCCAAGTCATATTCTAGATTTTTTAATTATGATTACTTTGGTTCCTTTATTCAAAAATAGCTTAAGTGAATAGTATTCATCTTTAGCACGTAAACTTTAGACACATTGAAACCAAATATATTTTTTCTTCCATAATCTAGAAAAGGGGGGAAATTGTAATTAAAAAAATATTAATGACTTTTTATCATTAATTTGGATTTACATAACTTTTTTTAAAGGTAATAGGAATTATTGTAAAGGATTGATGCATTTCAAAAAGTCTCTTTGAAGCCTTCGAAAATTTATTTAATAAATAGAAAGTATAAGCAGTTACATCATAGATATTGGGCCTTTTATTAAAATTCTAAAATGAATAAAAGTATTAGAAAAGAATTCCCATGCCTTCGTGATTAATATTATAATTAAAACTAATATTTCATCGTGGAATTTCTTTAATTACACATTCTTTTATGTGTAACTAGCTTTAACATATATTTCAGGATATAAGATATGTAACCGTTTTTATAACTTGATTGCAACCGACATTTTTCTTTTAAATCTGATTTCTACATTCATTTGAATCACCAGAAATATTTTAGCAGAGAATTTTAAAGTTAAATAAATAAAATTAATGGAAGTTAAAAAAATATTTTATAGACCCTTTTAATGAAAGGTAATTTGAAATATAGTTGGAAAAAGGCATATTAAAAATGTGCAAAGAAAACAAATTTCATAATAACTTCAAGTGATAAATTTATATACAAATCTTCGCACCTGTATTCGAAAAGATATTCAAAATATCCATAAATATTTATGTTCTTATATTTTAAAAAAATTACAATGTTCCTCTGCATTAAATGGATTTTACTTCAACTTTAAGAAATCCAAAGGCACATATGAAAATCATTAAAAATTTTCACAACATTCTATTATGTGTTTGTGAAAAGAATGAATCTGTGAATTATATGTTTTATATTTATTTCAGGAAACTCAGGATATTTTATCTTATGATTTATAGCAAAGTTAATTTTTAGAAAATGAGAAAGTTTTAATAAAATTTGTATAATTAATTTTATTTAATTAAATATCAGCGAAATATATATTTTTTACTGAACTTAATAAATCAACATAAAATGTTGAAAAATGAAAGGAACACATCATTTGACACGTTTTAAGCTTCAAGTCAACATATTGATTTATATTTTGACACATTTACAAAAATTCCTTCTTTCAAGTTCGGAATAATTTCGAAATCTTTTGCACCAAACATTTTTCAAAATAGAAACAGATTATTTTTTTTCTTCAAAAGTCGTAATAAAACGATTAAATCGTTTGCACATAAAGACAATAGAACTCATTTAACGCCTATTAAAATGAAATATTTTTCATACCAATTAAAACTCAAAATTTCTAGAGTCTAGACAGTGATTAGTTAGAGCAATTTTTGGTCATTATGTTCTTATATGAAAGCGGTAACGGCCTTTCACTCTAGGATTTCGGTGTCATGCTCGTGGCTTCTCGATCAATATTTGCGTATCTTCGATAGCAGAGAAAACAGTATTATTCCGAGGTTTTCTACCTTGAACTGGATAGGAATATTTATCAGTAAGTTTCACTTCCATCGGATGTAAAATTAGGTCACATCTCCCACCCAAAACTTTAGGGAGACTAATTATTAGGTTTTTAGGTCACATAAAGCGATTCGAACTCCCCCTACGTGAAATAACATGAAGAGTTCCAGGAAGAGTTTAAGATGGACGACTATAAATTCCCATTTTCTCACTGGGAATATTACATTGACATTCAGCTTCAAAACAGAAGAGTTCAACTCCTCTAGTTCCCAAGTATTAAAAGAACCGATAAATATTTGAGGTTCTTTCGTAGCTTCGCTCATCGTTTTAAGTAAGTACAACTTGTTGCTAATAAAAGTTCGGAACTTTCTCTGGAGTTTAGGAATTGATAAATATCGTTTTATTTTCTAACAAACATCTAAATTTAAATGTTTTATTTTTAAATGATAAACTTCGAAAGGTTATAATTTAGAACTTAATCTCAATATAACTTAGGAATTGGAAAAAATCATCCTAAGTTTCTCGACTGAAAATCAATGTTAAGAATGTAAGCATTTCTCTAAAAGCGGAAATAAAATTTTCCAATTTGATGCAATCTATATCTTGGTGCATTTGATATAATTTAAAAATCCATAAACATCATTCTTTCTTTTCTTTTATACATACATTTTATGCAATATTTTAAGGTGAATTTATAGATAAATGTTTTAGCATCACGCGAAATTCCCCTACTTTTGGAAAATAAAGAAATTATTTCGAGTGATTAATCTTTTTCTTTTTTATTTGCGAATGAAAATCTACGCCTAATTATACTTATCTATTATGAAAATTTTCTCTTCATTGATTTTCCAAAAGAGTCACATTTTAATTCACAATTTGCTTTTGGGAGCAAAATAAGGAAAAAGAAAATATTTATTAAATTTTGCATCTCATTTCCATTGAGAAATTAACTTCAAGCATTGGTTTTTAGAAGTTGAGATACAAATACATCAAAAATAATTCAAAGAATTAATACAATTTTTTTCCCATAATTTAAGAATCCGTTATCATTTTGAAATAATTTTAGGTATATTCGTGCTTTATATAAATCCTTGTTTTTTTGCATTGAATTACAATATGAATTTGTGTTTAAATTTTTCCTATTTATTGGTAAAATCTTTAAAATATTTTTATTTTGCTAAGTTATATGATACTGCTTGAATATTTTGTCAAGCTTACATTCTAGTTACTGATCATTTTGGCATGGCACATGCAAAATGCCATAAGAATCAAAATGATGTTATGAGTTGAGGAATTTATTTAAAATTTAATTTTCTCGTTTTCTCATATATAAATGCCTTTATATTGCTGCATATTGCCTTTATTTCATATTTTCAAAATTTGAACTAAAATTTCCGTTTAAATACGTCATTTAATAATTTATTAAAAATTTATCTTGCCTGCCCTACAAGAGATATTAAATTAAATTCCTACTTTGGTCTTTATATTTATATTTTATATCAATAAAAGCAGAGTATATATTGAATTAACTGAATGAAGCGCCTCCATTAGTGTATTCTTCGAAATAATACTTTTTTATAAGCATCAAGTTCGTCTCCTTCATAATTCAAAGTAAAAAAGTATTTTTTTTACTTAATTTAATATTAGTATTAGTAATTATTTAATTCACTTATTAGTTTGTTTTTACGTTTTCGGAAATCTTCCAGGTTGTTAGGAAGAATTAAATCCAATATATGCTGCTTTTATTGTCACAGAATAAAATGAAAAAAAAATATTTTTTTAACTGTTTACTTGCTTTTATTCATTATAAAAACTGGAAAATATGCTGCATTACCTTCAAATTTCCCCAACAAAAAAAAATGATAAATTTAAGATCCATTTTAAAATAAATGCATTGAAATTAGATTTTGCTTTCGTTTGGAATTGTGGACAATGTGCTGTATATTTTGAGGTAGGTGGTTAATTAGGTAGGTGACGAATGTCTGCAATTTCAATTGGCATCGCTTGAAAAATTGGTAATTGCGCTTTACCAGAATATCTGCACCATGTTAACGATCAACTACCAAATTTTCTCATGCGTAATAAGAGTGTTGATCAATTCCTCTTGAAAATAATTCCTCCACATACTTTCTGAGTGCAATTCACTCTCATGTTGCAAATATGATATCTCAAGTTAGATATTATTCAGCCGAAGTGTTATTCTTCCTTCTTTGTTATGAAAATTTCGAATCTAGAGCTTCTTTAAATTATGGTGTAGGTTCTGAAATCTGAGTATTATGAAATTTAAAATAAAATTTCTGATACGGCAAATATCAACTGAAATCATTTTAAACACTTATTAGCATCCATGTGAAACAAAGAACATAATTTGTTGATACTAAGTGAGAATAAAATTACCAAACATTACGATGTTTTGCTATTTTTTAACTTTGTTTAAGGATGTTTTTATCAGAGTAACTCAAAACTCTTTCTAAAAGAACTTTTGCCGGAGGAGTTAATTTTTTCCTTGATTCGATTGAAACTTTTAGATAAGCAAGTATATATTTACATTTCTGATTTTCTTTAGCTCAATTTTGAGTTTTATTATAATTTTTTTTCTTAACATTATTAAAAAATTTCACGAAAAATAGCTTACTTTTCTATTTTAAATTCAAAACTCGTAAAAAGTTGACAAATTGCATTGGAAGTAAATTTTTATACGTCCATCAATTAATTAAAATTATTTGGTTTTTACTTTTAAAATAAACAACTTAATTATAGAGAATGGAAAATCAAGAAAAGAAACGCCTAATGTTTTACTATGTATGTTACTAATTATGTTAATGTTTCAAAATTAATTAGAAATATTTTCAACTATACATTAACTAAATATTATTTAAAAGACTCTAGTAAATCCGCGAGTTAAAAATTATAGAAATAAATTCAAATTTTGGCAAGAATGTTGATGTAATATGTAACATTTGATTAAATATATCTCAAAATAAGCTTGATAAGTCGAAATCTTAGAAAGCTTAGATACGCATTTACATCTGGAATTAATGATTTTTTTTATTTAAAGGGGGGGAGGAGGAACGTGGATTACATGGATGAAAACTCGACTGATAAATAAGATAAATCTCGCTTTCCTTAAAAATATATCAGCATTGAGGTCGCGTTGGCAATATCTCAATAATAGTTTATGCTTTCTAGTTCATAGTACGATGCTTGTTATTGTGACACTGACTTTAGTATTCATATTGCTGTTCGTGGTGACATGTCATTCAAATGCGCAGCACATTTTCGTGCCAAGGCGGATTGATTCGACTGTAAATGACTGAAATTTTCAAAAGAATGTTGCCACTAATTCTAATTTGCAGCATTATATTGAACTCTGGGCAAATGTTCTTTTGGAGTTCATTAAAAATTAGAAAATAAATCAATAATATCTGAAATGTTTTTAAACAACGCAACAAAATATTTGAAAAGCTTTAATCTTTTTAAACTTTAATTTCAATCCCATCAATTAATGAATTGATTCCTAGTTAAAAATAAATTATTCCTTAACGTCTTTCAAGAAATCAGAAACTTAAATTTCAAACACTCCACATGTTGAGAGAACTGTCACAGCAATATTAAAACTCTCAAAATACTATAATATTAAATATTCTGCAGCTTTGAATCATCTTTTAAGTTGCACAAAAAGTAAATTACTTAATTTCTAAAATAAGTCTTGTTATAATATCTGATGTAGATTTATCTGTAAGAACTTAATTTATAATTATTTGGAGGAAAAATCATATTCTCGTACAAAAGCATTTTATACTATAAATCAGTTTTCATAAGGACAGGCAACACTTTGGCACTTGTCAGCTTGAATGGCTGGATTATTCAGATAGTAATGCAAATGTTGTAATCTGAGCAAAATACCCCCGTTTCTGAGCAGCCCATTTACAGATCACTCAGAAAGATGCAATACCGGTCAAAAGCGACCGTTTATCAGCTTCATCTTCATATCTGTACCACAAAGGGTAGCAATATCTTTCAGAGAAGCACTTTGAATAGATCAACTTCTCATCCCAGTGCTCTAGATTCCCCCGGGAGTTGCCATATTCATTCATCTCAAATAAATTCCATAATATAAAGTCATTTGAAAATAAGCGTAATCACTAAAATAAATAGCTTATTTTAACTTTAAAACTGTCAATGTTTTTAGACATTATAAAAATTTCATTTCTTGCAACATATACCAATATTTTATTTCCAGAGAAAGAAAATTAGTCAAATTACTTTTCGATCTTATCTAAATGTGTTCTTCATTTTATTTCCAGAAAGAAATTTACTTTGAAAAAGCATCCATCAGAATGAATAGCTTATTAAACATGACTAATAAACAGAGAAAATATACATTAAATTTCTTCCTCGCATTTATTTATGACAAGTTCTTTTATATCTTACCAAATGGTTCGGAAGAAATTGAAAATTAAAAGTGGTGTACAATCTAAGAACAAAACAATTAAATGACGTTTTTTACTTTAAATTGCAAAATATACAATTTTTTATAACTGGGTAAATACGAAAAGTACTTGGCAACCATCTATAAAGTTCAAACTAGTGTATAAAATTGTTACTGGTAAGAACAATTACCCCAGTGTTTTCATTTTTGACCCCTTAAACACTTATCATTTTTATTTCACAATTTTTCCCTACAGTTTCTAAGTTTATTTCTTTTCCACCTGAAAAAAAAAAGATATTTACATCTGGAAAAATTAAAATTACATGATTTACAAACGATTTATCTCTTCGATTTTTTGGAACAATAAGAATAGCTTTTTGCATAAATAAAATGCAAGATTATCATGGAAATTCTGTTCAGAAATAATTTACTAAAACAAGTAAAGCTAGAAGTTTTTATTTACATCAGTGCTTACACAGTTTGTGATTTAAAATTTTATATCGATCTAATTAAATTTACAAATGTATTTATTTCAGAATAATAATTATGAAATAATTATCTTTTATTAATAAAACATTCTTTAAAAAGTATCTTAAAATCATACGAAGAACTTTTATAATTTAAATAAATTCACGTCATTTACTTGATGAATATATGAATTATTTGAATTTAACTGTTTTCTTTTTCATATGACAAATCTTTCATTTTAGGTTATTCACTTGAAATTATACTTCTTCCGAAATCATAAAATCATTTACAAGATGATGAAATAAATGAACTTTAAAAAAAATTCTAGTTATTAAATGTGATCTCAAAGCTAAGGTTATTCTTGTTTTGCAAAAGATTTTAGCTTAATGATGTTTATAAATTCTGAAGCAGGATGCTTTTTTATAGCAAGATATCTACTTAATATCATGTTGCAAATGAAGAAACTGCGACAAAATTTATCCATAAACAAACACTCAGTATAATAAAGCTTTAAAAACATATTATGCCGAAAATCATACTTTGCTCGGCTGAAACAACAGCGCCATCTACTAACACATATGGAAACAAAAATCGAAGATTTAAATATTTTTCTTTAGCAGAAACCAAAAAATATAACTAGCCATTTAGTACCTGCATTTCAAATTCATCCTACTAAATATATTTTTCTTTGCAAAATATAAATATATGATTCCTTCACATTAATTTGACATTGGACTTTATTAGAAATTTAATTTCATAGCCACTTTAGAAATTGTTGAAAATTTATGAACAATATTTAGCGCCTGTAAATTGTTTTTTCTGAATATCAAACTTAAGTTTGTATGAGTTACAGTTTTATAACAAAATATTTTTACTAATATATTTATTTGCTAAGTGCTGGCAAGGTGTTTGTCGGCTGTTCAGTAATATTATAAATGTAGTGGTTGCGAAACATCTGCCTTTCTTATTCTGTCTGCGATTCCGATGCAGATAAACTGGATTATTCAATAAATTTAATGAATGTAAAACAATTCTAATTACTTGTTTCACTTTCTATTTGACCTCTTTTTTGAATTAGATAATCAATCCATATTATCTTAAACGTTATGTTTTAACTTCTGTTCAGTATGTGTTGATATACAATCCAAACTTGTCCAAGAGATTAAAAAATTAACTCAAATGTAAGTATTTGAAAATTATTTTGAGCACAAAAGAACCTTAGAATTTGACAATTTTGATCAATCTAATTGAATATTATGTAAGATTTTTCATTTCACATCTTCAAAGTTTTAGTGTTTTTCCCTCCGTGTACACCACTTTTAAATTTTATAAAACTCAGGTTAGCGAGAACCTGGCTGAATATAATGAAAGCGAACTTTCAATCCCCGATTAGGCAGATTTCTACAATACTCCTAATGCATATTACTAATTCAATAAAAAGAAATATATCACAAATTTATATTAAATATTCATATTCATTATAATATTCAGATCTTTTTAAAACAATGCCAGGGTCGTTCTTCCAAACTAAATTCTACTTTATTCCCTTTGTATGTGCCATATGGTGTGAAAGTAAACTATGGTGGACAGCTAGAATTCCATTTAGATTTTACTATTATCAGCTAACCATAGTTATTTAAATATTCTTCGCATCATAGCTTTAAAACGAACCTTGGTAACCATATCTTATTACCCACTAGCCGCCTTTGGCGACCAGCCGGTTCGCCAGTATTACCGCTCGCTACAATTTTCAATTAAATATTTTAAGTAACTGGTCTCTTAAAGGATTCTCAAACTAAACATTTTTAATCTTCAAATTTTGATAGTCATACCAAACTTATATTGTTTAAATCGTTTCGTTCAATTTACTATATATATATTGCTAATTTGTTGCCATTTCCGGTAAAACTTCAACTTTAATTAAAAATGTAAATGACGAAATTGCAATTAATATTACGATATTTTTTAATAAAACCAAGCGCTTTATTTTATTAATCATCTTTATTGTTATTTATTAATTATTATTATTATTGAATATGAGTATTGCAAACAGAATCGCTCGGTATTTAAGTCTTATGTTAACTACAAAATATTTTTCATAGTTTATGTAATATCTCAAACAATAATTCAACAAAAATTTCTGAGATTCAGTATAAAATTCAGTTTTTAGCTTTGCTTTCAAAAGGACTGAAATGAAATCAATAATAATATTTTGTTCCTGCTTATAAATATATTTCAAAAATTCTGAAGTCTAAATTTAATGCAGTAAGGTATCATATTCTGATAAATATTCTGGACACACCAAATTTTAAATAAATGAATGAATGTTTCTATTTTCCATGATCAACTAAGACTTATTTATGAAGTTTTAAATGTTAAAAATTTAGAAAAATTCACCATTTTCATAATCTTAGGCCAATTAATCTTGAGAAACCTGCTCGCTTATTGGTATATTTTCTTTGAAACGATCGATGAAAAATCTAAAATTATCCTTTTTTTTATTGAATAGTGATATTCAAATCTTCACAAATCAGTCAGTTTAAGTGATTTGAAATTAACTCTTAAAAGTCAGTGATTTAGTGGATTGGAAATTAACTCTATGACCACCATAAAATATGTGCTTTCTCTTGTGGTGTATGTATTCTCCTTAATATCCGATCGAATAAAACATCACATACAAAAGACATAGATAGAATACATACATAGAGCAAACACATCAAAAGTAAGCATAACATTTCAATAGTTGCCAAAAACAAAAGAGAGAAAAATGCAATTAATAAGCAGACGATATTTAGAAAAGTACAGATATTTAGACTGGAAAATGAAATTATCTGAAATTAAAAACACGCGCAGACGATATTTACAAAAGTAAAAATATTCAAACCTCAGAAGGAAAATATATGAGTTATTCCATCAATAAATCCCATAAGTTTGTTTACATCTTCATTATTTTATGAGTCATTAAATATCAAAATGGATCCGGGACTGAATAAACACCCTGTATAGAGAGTGTAAAAGATCATAAAATAATTTCTCTTGAATTTATTTTTTAGAAAAAATAATATTTCATATTTGTTTCCTTTCCTACAGACACTTGCCGAAAATTATAATTTTGCAGATTTCATTTCCAAAAAGATTTAATTTATTTTCAGTTGGAGCTTTAATCAATGTGATGGCAACACTTTGAAAAAAGCTATTTTTTTCTCATGAATGCGAAACGTGCTTAATCCTCATTTTTATTTTTGACGAAAAAAATTATTGAAAAAAATAGTTAAAATATTTATTTAAAAATTCATTAAAAATAGAAATTTAATTTTAAGATTAAAATAGTAGTATCATTTAAAAGATAAATTTTTGATCTTTAACTTCATGTAAAAATCTTTTTTGTGCGGTAACATTTTCGGAAGTTATAGCAGAAATACGTCAAAATTTCGCTTATTTTTTAAATAAATAAAATTCTAGTTAAAAATTCGAAAAAATAACCCCCAGGTGCACATTCCCGGCCTCCAAGGTATACACGTGCCAAATTTGGTAGCTGTAGGTTGAATGGTCTGGTCTGTAGAGCGCCAACACACACACACACACACACACACACACACACACACACACACATTGAGCTTTATTATAAGTATAGATGAAAGAGTACTTTCGTTGCATAAACCAGCAGGAATATTCCCCCTTGACTTCTACCACTTTTCTCTGATATGAACATACCTCGACTTATCTGATACGAGCACAATATAAAACATTTTCTATTAAGTATTGTGGCATAGTGAATAGAAATGTTTGTATATTTGGACTTCTTTCCTTTTATCAGTGAGTCAACACTTTTGTACATATGTGCATCTATCTGACACAATGAATTTTTCAGTTATCATGCACTCATATTATAGCTCATAGAATATTATATATCACATACGCGTGAACTTATGGGCAGATTTCTTTTTTGCAAATTCCATTCAATGAATTTTGATTTTAAAAATTGAAAATCCACTCAAGGAATTTTTGAGTTATCATGCACTCATATTATAGCTCATAGAATATTATATATCAAATACGCGTGGACTTATGGGCAGATTTCTTTTTTACAAATTCCATCCAAACTTTAAAAGAAATAAGCAATTATGGTGTAAAGACCACATATCAAATTAAATCTTTGCAGCTTGGTGCATTTTTGAGTTATAATATTCATGAACAGACACAAAGGTTTCAAAAATCGTTTCTTAAGACCTAAAAGATAAAAAAAAAATCAAAGTCAAATTTCTTCTTGATTTTTATTTATATTTATTTATTTATTTGCATTGAAGGATTGATGTATAAAAATTTGTTCAAAAATGCCAAATATAGGAGATTAAGTTCATTATGCCCAATAGCTAAAAAAAACCCCTCATTTTACAAGAATTCAATATGGAAAATAGTAAGAATAGATTAACAAATGAGCCTGAAAATTATTTAGATTATTATTGGAATTTCTTACCACAGAAGTTACCTCTTTCACCCCCTGAAGGCAAGCAAAATAAGCATCTGATCATTTTCTCACATCATTGCTGCACAGTTAAATTGCCTTAAAATGTCACAAATTTGTATAAACTTAAATACTAAATGACATAAATGAGCGGAGAAATGGGAAAGAGATGGTACAGATAGAATTAGTTGTCATGAACGTCAAAATTCCTCCCACACAGGCATGTGTCAAGAGCTTAAAGATTATTCGATAATTATTAAAGAACTTTTAACATTTGAACGAATAGATTGTGGATTTAGAGAATAGAATCCAGATAGAGTTCAAAATTTAACATATCAGAAAGTGATTAAGATTTTTTTGAATAATTTATTTGTCATAATAAAAAAATATATATCGAATATGTTTTTAATATAGGGTTATTTTAAAACAAATTTTAAAATAAATATCTTTGTCAGTTGTTCTTAGTATAAAATGGATGAATGATTTCAGAAATATATTAATATATAATATAACTTATTAAAATAAATGAATTATTTCAAAAATGTGCTGCAAAATTTTGTGATTTCTGTTTTTCACAAAATGAGACCTCCATAGATAATCATTACAAGTACGAAAGTCTATTTAAGCGTACAGAATCAAACTGAAAATGTCTTCATTAACCAAAGAAGACGCCAAATTTTCAGAGAACTTTTTAGGGGAAACTAAACTACATCTGTGCTCTAAGCAAAACCAAAACTTCCATTCAATATGACTGTTTAAGAAGAATTTTCTCGACCTGCATGGTTCAGTTGCAGAATTAAATTTCTTTCTCACCCTTGATTTTCTAAGTGACTTTTAAATTTGTAAAGATTCTTGTCTACGACCATTAACCTCTAAATATAATAATTACCATCTAACATACTTAAAACGCAGAACCGCTGCCTCGGCCTTGTAAATCTTGAGTGCTTTAAATATTGTAATGGAAATGCGTATACTCTTACTTAGAATTCAATAGAGTATTTTTAAAGCAGTAATTATATTTTAATGCAAATTTATAGAGCATTGCCAACAGTAAGAAATTACCTCCGAATACAGAGGCCTCTCATAATAACACGTTCCAATTTAACATTTATTTTTAGCAAGATATTTATTTTATTATCAGTAAAATAAATTTACATTTATTTATAGTAAATTATATGAGTTCTAATATTTGCATTTGTTTTCTGCAAATACAATACAATTCTTAAACAGGAGGCAGCTGTATTGGCTACTTCAAATTTGATGTAATCACACTAAAAGTTTGATTTGCACAGAAATTGAAATTAAAAAAAATCCTGAGCCTTAAAATGATTTATGGCAAAAAATAACGTGAGTTTCTAAACTAAAAAGGACAAAAAAGACCTATTTTAAACATGAGAACAGCTCATTGATTCATAGATAATGAATAAAGTAATAATAAGTGAAAGTCAAAAAAGTAAAAATTTTAATAAATAGCAACTTTTATAAATAAGTAATTTTATTAAAAAATAACATACAGCATTTTTTATGTAGTCACTATGTAATCAAGGAATAAAATAGTTTTATTGTACAATGGCTGCATCAAAAATGGCTTCAGTACAATTCGAAATTGGCGTGTTTAAAGCTTCTTTTTAGGTGAACAATTTTCATTGCTTCTTCTATTGAATATATTGTCCAACAGTAAAGTTATCGAGTGAATTAAGATCTTAAAAATTATTCACTTATGATCACTGAGGACATACTATTCAAATGCATTTAGTTCAAAAAATCCAAATCAGGAATAAAAGCGAATATTTACAATTTTCTACTTTGATTTCGAATTAATAATTAAAAGCACAAATGATATTTTAACAATATGAGCATAAAAATTCAAGAACTAAGGGGGGAAATCAAATGACGATGAAAAAATATCAAATTAGCTAAGTTATTTCCATAAAAATAATTTATTGTTAAACAAAACTAAACTCTAACACTTTTATTCTCAGAGCAAACATAAATAAAGAGAAAGAACAATAAAAGGTTAATAAATGAGCAAAAATAAATTATCTATTTGAACAATAAGTATCTACCCTCTTTCAGTTAAATGTTCAGTGACCTGATGAAATATCGTTTGCTGCAAGGCCTTCAATCGTTTAACGCTAACGTTCTTTTCATCAAGTCTGTTTTCACCTGCCTCAATAAATGTTGATAAATTGCTTTCATCTGATTAACCTTCTTCATGTCTGGATTTCAGAAACATCTGGGCTCTTCATCTAAGCCACTATCGTGATCGAAGACAAGTGCTTAATTCCACAGAACCCGCATCACTCGGCCATTACTTGAAGTGAAGGAAATTTACGAATTTTCATTTACTATATTTGTTCTTCTCTCTTCCAGACTGTGAGTGAAATTGTCCCCCGTAAATTTTGTTAGATTTTCTAGAATTTCCTTTTTTTAACCATGAGAGGTAAGTTGAAAGTTTTCATTTACTATTTCAATAATCTTTTTTTCCTAATAATATAGAGTCTATTAGGAACTTTAACTTGAACATAGAATTATAATCTCTTTCTTTACTATGCTTCGGATATACAAACAATTTCATATAATTGTAATTGCATGTTGCTTATGTTTGAAATAACAATCCAATACTGATAACAGATTTCTATGAAAATAATTTTTTGGTCCTTCTAAGAAAACTTATTCATAATTACTATTGCAAGAATAATAATAAAGAACAATAACCATTGCATATTTAAGAATATCTTGATAAGTTTCCTTTGTATGTAAAATCTACGGTCTTCAGATGCAAACTTGAAAGCAAAAAACAGAAAACCATACAACCATACAAGATAACTTCGATTATTTACTATAGTATGCACTTATTTGGTGTAAAACCTCCTATAACTGAAACCAACAGTACTCAATTCAATCTAGTATGTATCTACTTATGTTAAGATCATTTAAATTGTTTTTGACAATAAAGAAAGAAATCGACGAAATAAGAGAAAATCTTTAAGAATTACTTCAAAATAATCCACAAAAAATTTTAAAATCATGTCATCTACTTCAAAAATATATTCCAAGAGAATATCTTGATCAATTTTAAGTAAATATCTTTAGATGCTTATCATGCTCTGGGCAATTTCAATCTGGCAATTTAATTTAATCATGGTCTTGGCAAAGCCGGAAATGAATTCCCTTGTTTATAAAAGCCAAAATATACCCAAATTTCACTAAAATTTGCCATAATTTACCTACGTGCTATTAAAAACTTGCTTTTACTGCTGGTTTCAAAATAAAGAGTTTTCAAAATCATATTTTGAAACACAAAAAATACTAAATAAAATGAACAAATCTTTGCTCAGGATGTAAACACCACACCTTTTTTTACACATATAATGTTGAGTTCAATGCATTTGCTTCATGTCAATAAGTTAAAATTTTATTTTATACCCTAGATAACATCGAATTTTTTTTTAAGTAAAAGACCTGAATTTAGATCCCCTTTTGTGCTAATACCGGTGAATTCTCTTCCTCTTTAAGACCCGCAATAATAGAAAATAAGTTAGAAATTTCTCATCAGGGTAATTAGCCAACGAGAATGCCATTCTTTGGGCAAACTTGGTTAAAAACTATACAAAGTCTTTTCTGTCATTAAGGGACATTTATCTAATCACCTTTAAAAATTTCAAGAATTGTCATTATAGAAATAAGGAAAGAAATTTATTCCATTCCAAATTCAATTAAATATTATTTTTATCTATACACTACAGATTCATCGATTTTAAAAGATATTAATATGTAGAATAATCAATGAATTAGGAGCGAACAAAATAGTATTTATCATTAAGTTTGAAAATCCAGTGCTATTTTATTTTAATTTATTTAATTAGAACATTTCAGTTTTATTTTTATAGCTTTTTAGAGCTAATTAATTTTTATTTTTATTTTTATAGCTTTTGAGGTATTCTTCTGCTTCTGTGTGGCTTATCTACTCGTAATCACGATAGAAACAGATGCGCAATTCTTTACAAAAACAACTAATTCTATCCCAAGACTCGGGCGATCAGATCAGATGCCATCCCTCCTGCCAAATCTAGTCGTAAGTGGAAAGTTTCGCGCATACTTTACTTACAGTCATTCCTAGCACACGAAATAAACCAATGTTATTTTAATTTACAGATTTTGAAGTTGTGCTATCACTCAATTTTGTATTCCTTAAATTTCTAATGCTTTAAAAAAGTTTTATGTTTGCAAACTCCTAAAATCATCCTTCAATTTAATAACAAATCTCAAATTCAATTTTAAATATTAGCAATCTTATTTCGTAAAATAAATTATTTTTATAATTTTGATTTTTTGAAATTTTTAATATATTTCTTCGAATGAAAAAAATGAGGGACTCAATCGATCTAATGCAAGTGATGACGAACTTACATTGTCTTTCCACATATTTTTGAACATTTTTAATGGTATATGTAAGAAATAGTTTGCCTAAAAGCAATTTTATATTTAGCAATTATTTTCTCGGATTTTAAATTTATACCTGATATTGAAAAGTATTCTCTTGTGGGAAAATGACATTTGCAAATAAACATCAGATAGAAGAAGACGATTTCGTTAATTCGAACAGAAGTGCACCTTCTCTTTTATCCTAGGATGCCATAATAGCCATGGAATTAGTATAATGATAAAATGAGAAAGATTTTAAAAATAAAGTCTGATTTGTAAATCTGATTTGATAAAATCTGATTTGTAAAAATTTAAAATGCACTGAAAAAAAGAATTCAATAAACGTTGAAAAAAAGGAAATCAGATTTTGAGTGTCTTTTCAAGGTAGTATTTTTAATTTTAAAATAAATTATAGTGATTAAAAATTCACTTCAAATCATTAAAATGCTTTTTCAACAGTAAATAACAAATAGAAATTTCAATTCGGGAGAAAAATTGTAGTTTTCACTGTTATTTTTATTGACAACTCATCAAATATAGAATGAGAACTAGAAATCTAAATGGGAAACAGTTATTTGCTAAAGAATTGGCATAAGATGCAACATTCCATAAAATTTGTATTAAAATAATTGCAATACTTGGATAATAATTTAAAATAATACACTTAAATTGAAATAATAATTTAAATAATAGAGATAAATACAGCTACGCTTATCTCTGTAAAGGAGTAGAAAAAAATGGTAAGAGAGGCAAATGGTTCAGAAATGTTAAGAAAACGTTTGGTAAAGAATTTGTGGTTGTTGGCGGTTTTTCTTGTAATGAAAAATTGAAGATTAAGGGAGATGAAAAAATTTACTCCTCATATAATATGTTAATTTATATTATTAACAAATAAAACCATCATTCCTTTATTATTACTTATATTATTTTAATTTATTATTAACAAAGAAAATTCTTAATTATATAT
>JAPMOR010043764.1:53130-114950 GCA_026543865.1 Argiope aurantia
TATATATATATATATATATATATATATATATATGATCATTATTAAATTGTTAGAAAAATGTTTAAAAAAATTAAATATAGTTATGTATTTTTTCAAATTATACCCTTTAAAAAAGTGCGATGCTTATTTGTAGATCTTGATTACTTAAAAAATAGCGACAAGTTGTAGAAATGATGAGGGGAAAATGTATCAGTGCAAATTCTATGAAACTCTAAATGCAGTGGAAATTAAGAAGACGTAGATTTAAAGTTGAGAATAACAGCAAACAAAAATAATTTAAAATGGAAAAATTTTTATATATGAATTTGATTTATATCATATCAAATTCATTCAAAAGATGAGAAAATAATATCTGCGAAAAGAAATTCTATTAGTTTGAATCAAAATTCAAGCTAACTTTCCACCTATTTACGTATAACTCCTAAAGCGTTCTCTAGATGGCAGCACATATTAACTTCGTTATTTTTTTCTATTTGTTTATTATGCATTCATCTCCAAGGATTCCTTTCCTCGGCATATGTAAAGCACGTAATTTTTAAATTAGCAAAATTATTAAATGATTTTATACCCAATTATAAAATGTGATATGATAGGAACTGACAGGTCTTTGACTTATAGCTATTTTCAAATACTCTAGTCTTATAATCAGCGCAAATATAATTTGATTCTGAATTAGAATATTTATTAAATTTTCTACAACGTTGGTATCTGAAAAAGGTATCTTAAAATAAGAAAAATTTGTTAGCATTACAGAAAAAGTTGTCAGAAAGGTAGAGAGAGTGGAAAATTTGCTACTTAAAGATGTGTTCACTTTTCGAGAATCGACTCATATTAAAAGAACAAGGAATAAATTTAGAAATTTAATCGCTTTTAATTTAAAACTATCTCTGAAAGCCAGTGAAAATATATTTTAGCATAAATAATATAAGGCCTTAAATCGTAATTATCTGACATTTATTGTTTAAAAAACTCCTAATCCATATACTCAGTATACAAATTATTAGATCAATATACAAATTATAAATGAAAAATGAAGCATATTTAGAACTAAAAAAATAATAAAGTTTTTGAAAACATACTTCCCTTTCTATATTAAACTACATAACTTTTTTTTCAAATAATTATACCTGAATTTCAAAGCAAAAATCGAAAAATAGTGAGGCGTTAAAACTCAATGAATGTCAAAAATTAAAGTCCTTAAGCATTCATTAAAATTAAGATATTTTTTGAACGGAATTAATAATCGAATTCACCTAGAGTGCCAACTCACCCTTCTATGATTTTTTATTAAAAAACAATATTTTCTTTATTTTGATGCCCGAATAAAAGAGTGCTTTTCGAAAACTTCTTATTTTTCAAATTTTTGAAGTATATTTTCTAATAAAGGTCCAGGGAGATTAAAATTGCTTGAAAAAAATTAACTAGTTGCGAAATTTAATTTTTTATTTGTTAAATCTTAAGTTTTTAGATCAAGTCAATCGTTTAATACAATTATCTGAATCTTGATTAATCAGCATTTGCACTGTCAAGTTAACTGTGCTTTTTCTTTTCCTTATTTTCAGCGCCGTGTTGCAAAGCAGTTGCATTTTGTCATTAAAATGGTAAATGATAATGATAAAGACGGCAACGGAGAGTTGAACGCTGAAGAACTTATGGACTCGCCTTTCATACAAAACGCTGTAAAAAATGAACTAGATGCTAGAGAGCTTCGAGGTCAGTACCTGTACGTAGTATTTACATTATTCAAAATTATTTTGCTCTCTACCAAACTGGATAGAGGTGCTCATTTTCTTAAGCATTTTACATTCTTTTATTTAATTTTGTTTACTTCATGTTAGTAAAGATGGAATTATACCATTGATATTTCACTTAGTTACTGATGTACTGAAGGTCTGAAATATTATACACATTTGTATTTCAGACGTCATTGTACTATTTTAATATTTTCAGAGCTTTTTATTTGAATATTAGATAATTTTCATTCTCTATGTTAGTGCCATATGGTTGCGAATTCGAAAATTATTATTGTAAGATTTCATAATATTTATAAAAATGAAGTATAAAGGAGAGATTAAAAAGTAAAAAAAAGTTAGAAAAAATTTTAGAAATTAAATTCTAATTAGCAAAAAAAAAAAAAAATCGAAAATCATTTTTTTTAAAAATCTCATGACAAATAAAAACGTGAAAACATAAAGTTTCAAAAATAGTATGATGAAGAAAATACTAAAACTAGAATGAATATTATGAGAAAGAAAATCCTTAAACATTTATTAAAAACTAAAATTTATGATGAAATGACTAAATTCCTGTTTTACTTAGAACATTTTTATCATTGGTTCACGATTTTAAGTGTTTGTTTAAGATTTTAAGATTGGAAAAGAGCAAATTTAAAAGCAAAACTTTCCATCAATAGGAATTATACATAGATAAATGTTAGAAAATGTAAAACGTACTTGTTCCCAACAAGTCTAAGTCATTAGATAACATCTGAATGATCCATCGTTTCGATAATCACTGAGCAAAGATTTCATATCGTAGGATTAAGTGGCAACTTAATACTATTACTTTCGCGTATATTTACTTATTTCCCTTACTTATCCTTACTTCTTTTTAATTCAGATCTATTGTTTGGATCAGAATCTTTTAATTTCATATTAAAGCAATTGAATTCACTTTGATTTCTTAACTAAAATCTCATAATGAACAATTTCATACTACAGAAATACGCAGTTATAAATCAGTTCCAAACACACCACTGAGAATTGGATGGTTAATTTCTTGACATTAAAGAAATAAAAATATAATAATCTATTTTCAAACCAAAATTCCACTTTCATGAGTAACTGCTTCTCAAATAAAAATTTGCACATACATTTAACAAAATTCAAAATTTATAAAAGCGGATGTAAGCCAGAGCCCCATTGCGGATTTCTTATGTTACATTAACTCTTATAGGGCTATGGTTTCTCATAAAATATCTTCTTTAAAAGTATTTTTCTAAGAAATTGTTGATCTTTCGTTGGGTCAAAAGTATTATTATTAAAATTGTAATATTTATTAAAGATAAAGAATGACAGTTCTAGCTCTAAACTTTCTGTTTTATGGATATACATGAGATTTAACTTTGTTTTCACTAAGAAGCTCAAATCAGAAGTGCACTTGAGAAAGTAGACAACAATTATAAGGGATAAAACATACAACATATTATACATGACGGCAAGTATCTACTTCCTTCAAGTATTTCTTCTACAAGTATTTCTTTTCTTTACTGATATGGTGTATAAGTCGACTTGATAAAGGTACTGTTTGATTCTGTTAAAATGTCTTCAAACTTGCATTATAAGGCCATTTCCAGAGTTATATATAATCTCAGGTATCACCTTTAATACAAATTACTAGTTTCAACAATATACGGTGATTAAAAAGGGGCTTTTAACATCTGCCTATAAGTATTACAAGGATTTTAAATTTATTAATATAAAGATGATTTCGTAAATGAATGTAAGCTAAAAGACCAAGTGATGAAAGGTAAAGGTAAGTTAAGAAATCTTCTGATAAGAAACTAAGCTAGAAAAGACTGATGGCTGTCACTAAAGTCATTGAGGAAGTGAATAAAGGTAAGAATAACTTGCTTGTTTAAACTAAAAAACCAGAATGGGAGATAAAGAACTATGAAATAATATTGAACTTCTATGAACTTCTGAAAACAATATTATATACGAAAAAAATTGAGAAAACGTAATTCTTTTCTTTTAAGATTGTAGGGCATAGTGCTACAATAAGCTCTTTTACATAATTTTTAAATTGGAAATAATTCACTTTTATCATTAAGAATTTTAAAAACTTGCTTTTTTAGAAAAAGAGTTTTATTAACTAAAATATATTTTTAACTTTTTGTCTCATAGGAAAAACAGAAAGGTAGGTGAATTCACTTATTATTAAATTTTTACTGGTTAGAAAGAAGAGGAGACATCCTAAATTTAATCTTTCATGATATAGATTTCCATATAGTGAATTAAATTTGATTTATTCAATGCTAATCAATCCGGTTAAATTTGTTTCATTATCATTGATTAAAAGTTCTGCGAAGTTAATGGGATTTGTTTCATTTGGCATTAACATAATTTAATTTTGATTTGATAAAGTTATATTTCATTTTGAAATAATACGAAAGTTATTTGAGTTGGAACGTCATTCTGAAAGATAGAGGGATTAAGAAGGATAATATTACAAATGTCAATGACTTTTCAGATTTTCGCACCAACCTTTCATGAGGACATTTATATCAATTTCCCTAGACTAAATTTAATGTACGTAGGTTTAGTGCTGTATGACTTTGATAACAAAATGGCTACAGTCAACAATCCTTCAATCATAATGCTAATACTCCACTCCAAGATGAATATCACCCTGCCCATATTGTCACGTAGATACTTTAGTATAGAACTTAATGACACACACAAGAGACAAGCTAAACCAATTTATTAACTGAACTCAGAACTGAGAATACAGTAACTGACAAATCTTCTGCTTTTATATAAGCAGAGAAAGTTCGAGAATTCTCTTCTGGAGACAGTAAGAAAAGTCCAGAACACTTGTCTGGTAAACTAAAGAAATGTCCAGTATCTTCTGGAACATGAAATAAAGGAAAACATAAAATCAAGGACTTAAGTATTTACATATATCATTAATCTCAGTGTCTCCAGTGGGATTCGAACCCAGGTCTCTTAATCACAAGACCAGTGCCATGACCATTCGGCCATGGAGATTCGGCAGTATTTCTTCAATGCGGCAATATTATTACACATTAATGCATATGCATTCTGTAGCTGGGCGTTGTAACTCTGAAAGAGAAATGTCAAAAGTTGGGTAGTACGCTTATTCCTTCAAATTCTCAGAATTTCTAAACAAAAGTTTTCTTTTTGATTTATAAAATGACTCACAAGAAATCACGATGACTCAGAACATTTCTCTCTCTTGCTTTGGAAGTCTTAAAAATCGGATAATATCAGGCTACACATGTGCAAAGGTTCAAATATCTTTTGAACCAAACGAAAAGTATATAATCTCTTAATGGAAATTTCAAAGCCGAAATTTTTAATGAAAATTTTGAGATTCCACATCTTTTCGTATAACGCAGGATATATAATAAACAGCCCAAAGATTGAAGGAAAAAATTTTAGTTAATCTTCGTTACTCACACTCAAGGTGTAGACTTAATATTACAATATAGTCTATGAAAACTAGATTATTAAAACTCTCGTCAAAGAGCTCCCATTTTGGAAAGCGGCTTAAAAAATCTCCAAAATTGAGACGCATTTTATTTTCATATTTTGTGGCTGCAATGAAAATTTCCGTATTGTCGTTTTTGGTGAGTTATAGCCTAAAACAAAAACTAATCAAATTTTGCAGAGAAATTTAACTGAACTAAATTCGAAAGGTACCTCAAATTATTTTAGATTAAATATGTATTGGATAGAATGTATTAAATATAAGGACTAATGAAGGGGCTAAATCCAATTTGCATGTCATTATTTATCATTAATCAATGCTCCATTTCCATTATTATCTTTTAATTTTTGAGTGGAACCATATTTTTTCAGACAAAAATAAGGTTCCGAAGTAGGAAAGTACAATTTCACATAAAAATTCTACGACAGAGGCTTGCAATTCAGAGATGATAATACTTTTATCTATAAAGAAAATTAATTTAAAATGATATTGTATGTAAAGCTTGGCAAATTAAATAATATTTATTTTTTATGCATTTACTAACATCAAAATAAAAAAAAACTTACTTTAAATTAATTCTCAGCTTCAGTTTTGAAAAACAGCAAATAAAATATAGAAGCATAACGTTCAATAAATAGTATACACGCAACTCAAATATAGTTGATATAAAATGACAGCCTTATAAAACATTAACCTATTATCTATCAGTGACCAAATATGCAACTTTCATATGCAGGATGATATGTCAAAATGTTATTTATAGCAGCAAGATTAAATCATAAATTTCCTTCTTATATATTTTTCATTCTTTATTCTTTTCTAGAGCTCCCACTGGAGAAGCAACGAGAGAAGAGGAATCCGATGGAAACCAAAGGTTGAATTTGGAAGAAAATTTAATCATGTGAGAAAGTGAATGATCAAATTAGGTGAATAACTCGTGAAGAAAAGATATTAAGATGAACTGATATCAAAACCTCCGAAGATGCATTACCCACATTTGATTCTCCATTATATATCTATGTCTTATTCATTATTGATGTCTTGTACGGTGTTTAATTCATAAAATTATATTCTTCTACATAAAATTGCGTTTTCAAATTATTTCACAAAATGTAATGATTGATTAATTCAGAAAAATCTGCACATCAAATGAAGAAACATCATTAATAAAAGCTCAGTTATACAGGGTAAATAAAAAATATATATATAGGGTTTTGAAATGATGTAACTTGAAACACACAAATTACGTGTTTGTATTCTTATTGTAGGAGAAAAGAAGCAAATGTTGAATTTCCGGATTATATTAAACTTTGTATCGTGCTCCATAGGATGAAACATAACCCTTATGCTGAGTTGATCGATGTTACATTAGCGACATATTCCTTTCTATAGTGGCCTGTAAAATCTCCAGTTCTTATAATTTGTGATTTCTCCCTTTGAGGTTACTACATTAAAATCGTTGTATATTTGCAATCGTTGTCAGCTGCGTTGCATGGGAATCGAATAATCAAAGTCTTTACAAGCATAGAAATTGGAATTCCAATGTTTGTGTAAAGAAATAGATACCCATACAGACGCGTGTGCATAATAAAGCATCTGTAACTATTCGAGAAAATTTAATCTGTCTTTTTTTAAGGGATGATGTTTATTTCCACAGCTGCAATATATTTTTAAATAACGTGGTAATGATTAATTATTTTGTAATTACCCTGTATAATATCGAATATTAAGAATAAGCTTCAAAGCTATAATAAGTTGAAAAATGCAAATAATTTAAAAGGAAGAAGTTGCATCATCATAAAAGAAAGTAAATATACATGACGAAGTAATGAAATAATGCAATATTTTTTGAAGTTCAGGAACAATTTCGGTATACTTGCCTCCAAAAAACAAACAGAAAATACTTCAAAATAGATGTTTAAAACATTTATTGATATACAGGAAGAGAAACATCATTGAAGTGGTAGCATTTATCGATTTTATTTCAAAATTTAAGTTCCAAAAATAGAAAAATTAAGAAAATGAATTTCACTTAATAATAATAATAATAAACACATTAAGACTTTAGTAATTGAAGCTTACAGAATCAAAATAAATATTTAATTCATGCAAAAATTTGAATTAAGGTGAAAAACTAGGTCTAAAAAACAAAACCTTAGAAGATAGCAATTTTTTAATAAACTATGTCAAAAAAAATTATTTTTAATATTTAACAGTTTTATAAAAATAAATGTAATTGTTAGACAGATATTAAATAATTTTAGTAAATAAAAAGAAAACAATTATAATGAAATTTCTTTAAAATTTTGAAAAAAAAGTACTTTCAATGATCCTGTATACATCCTGCATACCTGCATACAATTTGTATATCAAGTATCATAAAACTTTATGTAAAACTAAGGGGTTTCAAGTATTATAGAACAAAATTTCTTGACTGAATATAAAAAATATTATTCCCATATTTTTACTTTAGGCACAAGATATATACGTACTGTATTAGCGAAATCAGATGAGAAATTAAATATAAACTGTTTAAATTTCAGATTTTCATTTCAAATTATAAACAATATTTTAACATTTAATCTATATCTATACTTATAATAAAACTCAATGTGTGTGTGTGTGTGTGTGTGTGTGTGTGTGTGTGTGTGTTGGCGCTCTACAGGCCAGACCATTCAACTTACAGCTACCAAATTTGGCACGTGTATACCTTGGAGGCCGGGAATGTGCACCTGGGGGTTACTTTTTCGAATTTTTAATTAGAATTTTATTTATTTAAAAATTAGGCGAAATTTTGGCGTGTTTCTGCTATAACTTCCGACAATATGACCGCACAAAAAAAGAATTTTACATGAAGTTAAAGATCAAAAATTTATCTTTTAAATGATACCAATGTTTTAATCTTAAAATTAAATTTCTATTTTTAATGAATTTTTAAATAAATAATTTATCTATATATTTCAACAATTATTTTCGTTCAAAATAAAAATAAAATTTAAGCTGCACGAGCACGTTTCGCATTCATGGGAAAAAATTAGCTTTTTTCAAAGTGTTGCCATCACATTGATTAAAGCTCCAGTTAAAAATAAATTAAATCTTTTTTGAAATGAAATTTGCAAAAATCGCCACGTGTCTGTCGGAAATGAAACAAATATGAAATATTATTTTTTCTAAAAAATAAATTCAAGAAAAATTATTTTATGATCTTTTACACTCTATATTATTAATTCAATAAATCAGTTTTATTTTAAGACAAGTTTTGTTTAATATGAACAGGATATCCATTCAAATCAGGGCCACACAGCTATTTTGTAAACCTTTAGTAAGACACAAATCTGCTAAAATGGTCTAAAGGGAAAATGATTATATTTTATGTAACTTGATTCAATAAATGCTCTAATAAATAACGAATTTTTGATTTTACATAAAGCTTCTGCTGTGAAAATCAGGATTAACAAAATGTTCTTGAAACACTAATATTTTAAATAAAAAGAGTTAATTTCCAATCAACTAAATCAATCACTTAAACCGACTGATTAATGAAAATTTGAATATCACTATTCAATAAAAGAAGGATAATTTTCGATTTTCCATCGATCGTTTCAAAGAAAATACACCAAGCAGCGCGCAGGTTTCTCAAGATTAATTGGCCTAAGATTATGAAAATGTTGAGTTTTTCTAAATTTTTAATATTCAAAACATCATAAATAAGTCTTAGTTGATCGTGGAAAATATATTCATAAAAAAAAATTCATTTATTCATTAAAAAAATAAATTGATTTATTTAAAATTTGGTGTGCCCAGAATATTTCTCAGAATATGATACCTTACTGCATTAAATTTAGACTTCATAATTTTTGAAATATATTTATAGGCCGGAACAAAATATTATTATTGATTTCATTTCAATCCTTTTGAAAGCAAAACTAACAACTGAATTTTATGCTGAATCTGAGAAGTTTTTGTTGAATTATTTTTTTGAGATATTACATAAATTATGAAAAATATTTTGTAGTTCACATAAGACTTAAATACCGACCGATTCTGTTTGCAATACCCATATTCAATAATAATAATAAATTAATAACAAGAAAGATGATAAATAAAATAAAACGCTTGGTTTTATTAAAAAAATATTTTTATACTAATTGCAATTTCATTATTTCCACTTTAGATTAAAGTTGAAATGACAACAAATTAGCAAACAAATTACCGGAAATGACAACAAATTAGCAAAATATATATAGTAAATTGAACGAAACGATCTAAACAACAGTATTAGTTTGGTATGACTATCAAAATTTGAAGATTAAAAATGTTTTCTTTGAGAATCTATTAAGAGACCAGTTACTTAAAATTTTTAATTGAAAATTGTAGCGAGCGGTAATATTGGCGAACCGGCTGGTCGCCAAAGGCGGCTAGTTAATACTAAATTCAAAAAGCAAGTGGAACATTCAAATTATCGGCGAATGCGATACAAGAAAGCTCGCTTCATTCAAGTTTTATTGCATAAAAATATTTTTTTTAAGAAACTTTAAAAAATTGACATTTTTGAGCAATATTTTCAACTGGAAACGTAAATGAGTCTATATGAATAACTGTATCTAACTTCTTTCACTCAAATATTCAGTGATTTGATAAAATATTTTTGCTACTATGCATTCAATAATTTGATCCTAATGTCTTTGAATTTCTTTGAAACTTTTAATTTTGTTGCTTTAGATCAATCACTGGTCTACGGAGCAAAACGGGGTCCTTTGATAGGACTATCTTTCTCGAAGCAGCCCTAAAAACAGTTTGAAATAGTTGTATTTCAAACTTCATAATGCGACGAGTTTTATTCATCGAATAGTGGTGATTTCTTTGTTGAAGACTTTAGTATGTCAATAATACTTTTATTTTACAAAATATTATTAATAAGACCGTGAAAATATATAAAAATTTAATTCTCTGATTTTTTCCAGAAATATATATTTATTGAATGGAAAAAACATAAAATATAATTCTTTATGTAATTTAAAGCATTTTTCGAACATGAAATATTTGCCAACTCTCAAAAAGTTTGGCAATGAGTGTATAAAACACACTTTAAAAATTAATATCATATCCACCAGAGCCGTTTTGAAGGGGGCACCCTTCGATCTGTACGCAAAAAATCAATTTGTAACAAATAAATATTGCAAGCAGTTCAAAGATAAATTTAGCACTTACTTTTACTTTACATTTCAAAACATAAGACATTTCAGAATAGTGCATATATATATAATTAGAATATATATTTCGGAAGCATAGTTTTCAGATAAAATAAATAAAAAATTCAGCTTTTTTAATTGTAAAAATAATGCACGAAATAAAATAATTTTGATGGCACTTGTACAAGCTTTCACATTCCAAAAAGACGGAATGTTCGAATAATTAATTTTTATTTTATTTTACATGCAATCTATATGTTGTACGTCTATCTCAAAAGCATATTTGTTTTAATGTAAGCCAAAATTATAAAAATGTATGAGTTAAAAAGTAAGAAATATAAATATAAGCATTGTAATATTGGGACTTCGTATTATTCCATTAAATGTTGTTAAACAATGAACATTTCACTGGTTAATGATTGGGTCAGGTTTTAAATATTTTTAAACACTTTTTAATTATAATTGAAATATATTTTTATTACATGTCCTGTAAAAAATATTGTTACAAAATAAAATAGTATTTGAAAATAAACTCAAAACTAATAAATGTATTGGATTAAGTTTCACTTTAGATGTTTAGAGCTAATATTTAATCATATCGACTTATCAAACAAAATATAAGTGTATTTTTGTCATATTGACTCATCTGCCAAATATTTAAGTTCTTCTTATCATTCAAAATCAGCTTTCTAACACTTAAATAACTTTGATTCTTTCTTCCTTAATTTTATTCTTTTATTTATCGTTCAAGTGTAAAACACACAATCCGGATACTTCATTCCTATCGCTAAAAAAAGATAAAATCGTCTCACTTACTTACAGAAGTTCATTTGCCTTGTTTGATAATTCACAGATTTCTGCAATTTTGATAGGATATGTAAATGTTTTTATATCCTGTAAGGAAATATCTTTTGAATCCTATTTACAAAAGATCACTACACGTTTTCATGACCGTGAAAATTATCGTACAAATCTTAGAGAATATCCTTATTCCTTTCAAATTTTTATCACTGCCGGAATTTAGTGACAGATGATGTGAATTGAATTAGATGGTCTTTAATGAATCATCTTTTTGAAATTTTAGTAAGTGATTTTCAATCTACGTTGTTCTTTTATAAATATTGACTCTATCATTTATTATATAATGATATTACTAATAAAAACAGGAATTGAATTTTTTCATAAAAAATTAAAAAAATTAAAATTTCAAAATATTATTTTACACTGATTTGAAATTTAAAAATGGCAACCATATAAAGCAGGTATTAACTTGAAACGTTTATAGCACTACGATATAATCACCAGCGTTATGTATAATTTGGTTCGAATGATGAAGTCGTCGAATATCTGAAACTGTAACAATTCTGTCGATGTTAGATGGAGCGACTAATCTCTTTAAGAATTTCTAGAATACCTCGGTAGAAAATAGACATTATGCCATTTGATGCTAGATCATACATTGAATTACTTTTGATATGTGACTATGATGTCAAGTGAATTAATTCCATATCTGCATCAGTGATATAGTCTTGCATTTAAAAATATTGCCATACGATTCTTATATTAATGTTAGCTGCAAGCTGTATAAAGGATGAAAAAACAGAATAATTAGGTAAGTCAACCATCTAACTCTCCGACCCGCCCGAAGGCACACGGATTTAAACCATAGAACTGAATGACCGGACCGCCGCTGAAGCAATTGGCGGGAACTGTGGTTGAGTCCTAATGGCCATCACCGGCCACGGTACAACCCTTCCCTTAGGAAGTACGTCCCTTCATCGATGGGAGGAGTTAGATCCCCCACCTATTAGTGTTCCCTCCAGGGTGACGAGATCCAACCACCATACCGGAAGCATCTCATCCTCATTTCGAGGTGCCCCCCGGGGGGAGAATAATTAGGTAAAGAAATATTAATCACATGGTATCCTAATTAACAAGCAGATATTGTGCGATATACCCACGATATTGTTCGATATTCTGAATGTCGCACAATATCGGGCCGATATAATTACATTATTGTCGGACATTTAATGCTCTCGATGACAAAATTACTGTTTTAAAATATAAAATTTCGTATACAATTATTATAAATTAGAAGGTAGTCGATATAGCAGAATATGATCTACTATGTTATTATAATATATGCATAATATCACACAACATTCAATTCAGAATATGGATTAAAATCTTAAAAATAATTTCAGCCTTGCTTATTGGCATCTCTGTAATATTGCTTCCCTGTTCAAAAGCAAAGGCTTTATCGGCCTCATATTTTTCAAACTCAGCAATAAGACGCATTAAATATGCATCATTTAATAGCTTTCAGTTGAAATTTTGCTTTTGAAGTTTCTATATCCTTTCTACGACGAAAAGTAGATTCTTCGATTTTGATATGTGTTGTAACATTAATTCTTTAAAAAACAATTCAGTTTATTTAAAACCAATTTTAAATGCTACTAAATATCAAAAAAAGTTTCAATTTTATTATAATCATTTTTTTTCTCCATATGGTTCTTTCGATTTTAGGATTATTCTTGGGAAGGAAGGGTTTTCTATTGTTATTGCTAATAGTAAGCCTGTTTCACGTTATACACAGATAGCTTGTATAAATTAACGTAATTTCTTTTGTTAATTTTACCTTTTTTATTTTTAATAACATTTATTTATTTGAGATTTACTGAATTTCCACACACATTTATTGACGGAGGATATACAGAACCTCCGAGATTGGACAACTTGAGAAGCCCTTAATATGTGGCGCCATCTGGTGAACTTTCTGATACTTTATAGAGTAAATTGATTTCTTTTATAAAAGTTATAATCAAAAGACACGTTCATTTTTAGGATTAACTTATTATTCTGATTCCTAAATTTGGAATAAATTAACTGATTTATATACAGAAAGAATAGTTTTTTAATTTATATATAGAAGGAAATATGATTGATGTACACTGTTTTAAATATAGGTACATACAATTTTTGGAATTAATATAAAACATTGAAGAAACATAAGTATAAATTTGAGAAGAAAATTTCGAAGAATTGCAGCAAAAAATATTTTTACAAATTTATAATTAAGTAAAAAAAATTTTGACTGTCTAAAAGCAGAGGATTTTGTATAAACGTTTCTTATAAGCATTATTTTGCAAGCACACATTTTGTAGTTAAAAATACTGGTTATAGATTTTTCAATAAAACCCTTTGAGATTTACAATAATTTCTAAATTAATTATGAAGTATAATTGACTATACATATATTTTAATAGGTTCTCTCCATTTTTTGAAATATTTAAAAATTACACACAGAATTTCAAGATAAGTACAATTTTCTCTTGCAGACAAAGTCGCTAATCATTAATTAGTAGTTGTTTATAATAGTTGTCGTTTCCTAAGGTTGAAGACGTAATTTTATTTATAAATTTTAACTTAAATTCTTTCATTATTAATTAATTTATTCTAAGCACATTTTTTTAAAAAAAACATCATATTCTCCCCAAAGTATCTTATTTATTGGATTGTAGCAGAATGTTAGCAAAATTAGCAGCTTATATGATAAGTTGAACAATATATTGATAGTTAACCAATACATGTTTGGTCAAGTGTGGAAGCATAAAGCACGCATTCATTATTTCTTTTTTATGATAGGAATAAAAAAAATTTCTAAAATAGTCATTTCTCCAAAAAGGACTAAATGAAATATTACCAAAAACGGCACATTTTTTTTTTTTTTGAATAATGAATTAAAAGAGGCATAAAATGAGGCTTACGAATTGCAAGAAACGTCAAGCACTGCTTCCTCTACAAATAAATGGTTGAAAAAAAGTGACTGAATAAATCATTTTTCCAAATTATAAATTAAATTTTTAAATCGTCCCTAAAAATCAACAGTTTTACTTAGAATAAAAATAAGATAAGAAACAAGCAATAACAAAAGGCTTACAAATCGAAGTAGAGTCCTAACACTTAATACTTGACCCCCCCCCACACACACACACACAGTCACACACTCACAAAAAAAAACACTTTATATTTTCACAATGAAATTCTAGTGAATTATCTTGTTGATTGCGTCAGTGCGAGATCCTTTCCAACAAAGTTGTATCAGTTGTCATTTTTAATATATTATAAATAGGATTTTCCAAATATAACATTAATTTTTAAAAGAAAATAATTTAGTTTTTCTATGAATATCTAATCTTAATAGTCTTGTTTATTATTCATTTGATTTTTATATAATAAATATATGTAAAAAAGAAAGTAGCATTGTGTATAAGTGTTATTGACTAAGCTGTTAAGTTTTATTTGTCTATTTGCGTTTTCAATATCGCAACCTCTTCGATATTTAACCTGCAGTGCCATAGCAACATCATAAGACAAGATTAAATTGCTGAAAATCATGAGAAGCGTTCTATTATTTTTTTTTCATTCAGTTTAACCATCCATAAAACACATTTTGCTTTACAATGTTTCTCTTTACCATGCTTGCTATATAAATCCCCGAAAAATATGATTTGGGAGATCTGAAGAACGATGGTTTGATATCCTATGTTTTACTTTCTTCTTTCTTTTTTATGCATAACATTTTAATTGCGAAATCAAATGATTTTTCTAATACCAATAAAAACAAACTTTAGTTTAGAGAATTTTAACTTATTTGTGGAGTACAATTTTAACCCTTAATTTTGAGTTAAAAATCATGAATTTTTCTGTTGACTGATACCTTCCTCTTAATAAACACAAACCATGAAAATAATAATAACTTTCAGTTTCTTTCTTGAAATCGTTTCGGTATTGTTAAAGAAATGTAATGCTTCTTCCAAACATTGCTCAGAAAATAAAAATAAAAGATAAATGAAATTGTGACATATCGATTTTTGTCATTACTTAACTCAATTTCTAAATTTAGTTAATGTATTTAAAAAAAATTGAGAATTAAAATAATTTTTTGCTTTTACCTTAATATTTTAAATATATATACCATATTTCAATAACTCGTTTTATTGCATATATTTCTTAAAATTGCCTTTTCAGCGTAAGTCAGTATATGTTTCATAATTTATAAATAAACAGTGAAAAATTTTAATAGATATAATGGTAATAATTATAATTTAATTTTTACACCTTAAAAATAAAAATTTCAATAAATAAGTATGAATTTCAATAAATAAATTGAACAAAACATTTAAAATACAAAATAACTATTAATTCACAAACATTTTTTAAAGTCTGAATATTTTCTTTCCTTTTAGATACGCATAAAAGTACAATCATCCATAAGATTTTTTTCAGTTGAGACCACTAAGAGCACTTGCTATGAGTGTACATAAAAATTCAGAAATAAAACCTTTTTTTAATCTTTTTATATTTGAATTCGAATGCAAATAATTGATTAATTCGAATAAAAGATTGTATTTTATTGTTAATTTAGCAGAAAATTTAAGGGATGGTAAATAATTTAAACTAACAAATTTTGGTAACAGAAAGAAACTCGCATGATAACAGCAATTCAATATGAAATTTAAAATTTAATTTAAATTTTAAGTTAAAACAATGCTTTCATAATTTAATAGTTTGAGAGCAGTTTAATAAGAATAATAACAACCGCATAGGAGTTACTTGCTCTAAACATCTGCATGATTATAACAGCAACAGTAGGGAGCTAGGAAACTGAGATTGAAATCCTAAGACCAAATACTGAAACAATTGTATTCACAACCATGGTTCACTCTCTGCAGTAGGAGGTATGCCCCATCATTGGAGTATACGTTTCTAAACCCCTAAACATTACTTTACTCACCAGGCAAACAAAAACCTGCTTATTGATACTACAACATCTCATTTCCATTCTCCCGGTTAGAAAGAATGTTATTTGGAAAAATAGTCTTTTTTTAGTGTGCTACAGGAAAATATATTTTTGTCAAAAAATACCCCGCTGGCTGCACGTTTGATTACATTGACTACAAAACGAACTCGCAAAAGCTTGATGCATTGATATAAATACTAAAACAAATGGGAAATATAATCCCATACAAAATATAATTTAATTTACGATTAATTTATAAGATTTTTTTTACTTGTGCTATTAATCACTGGGTATTTTCTATATAGAGCCACTTTCAACACCTCAAGCCTTTAGTATCTTGATTATATTGTCTATAATTTTGATAAAAATATTTTCTACTTTGTAGCACTCTTTCTTATTCTAAACTTTTCTTTTTCTTTTTATTATTTCCTCCTTTTTCGTCTTTAATATTTTTCATAATTTATTATTACAAACATTATGGAATCATAAGGTTATTTTTTCTTAAATTTCTTGCTACATGGTGACTTTTATATAACAACAAAATTTAGTTGATTAATTAATTGATTGCTAACTGAAGTCTCAAAATATTAAACGACTGAATTGTCCTTTTAAATGCACAAATGCTCAAAATTTCAGGACCCTAGTGCATCAAGAAATGAAAAAAAAAATTAATAAAGGAAAAAAACTTCCTTTAGGGCATTTCGTTTTTACAGGTACGTAATTAATTGGTAGTAAAGGACTAAATATTTATTAAATTTAATAAATTATTAAAATTTTATTTTTATTAGTGCATTTAGATTTTCTTTATTTTAAATATACTCAACTTCTTTGATTTATAATTCATTATTAAAAATATTATAGAATTATTATTTCTCAATTTCATCAGCAAATGACATCCATGAATGGAATCAAAAATTAATTAATTAATCTATTAACTGACTAATAAAAATTTGTGAACTCTAGCACATATGAAAATATCGAAAAACTGATTATAAAATTACGTGTTTGGAAATATGAAACAAATCAAAGTAAACAAAAATAATTATATAAAGGTTTATATAAAAAATGTTACATCGCTTACACTTTGTGTTACAAAGCATGTTGTGAATAATTTGCAATGCTTTAATGCGATTGAATTCTTTTTGAAATGTAAATAAAAGAAACTTAAATTAATTTTATAGTTTTAGATGAAAATTAAATAGCCTGCTTCAACTATTTAAAAAAATGTTTCATTTTCTTGCTTTCAGTTTTTCTGGCACTTTTGTTTCTCTATATTGATTACGGTGATATACTATGATCTGAATATTTTGCTGCATGACACAAATATTTTATAATCAACAGTTTATTTTAAAACGTGACTGTAAAATTTATTTATTTAGACACACTCCCATAAATTTTGTAAAATGTTCAACAAATTTTCAGATTAACTCGATATTTTTATTACCCTTTGGTGTTTTAAATCTAGAGTCTACGACTTTTAAATTCCTAATATGTTTTTCAAAATTTCTAGAGTTTATACATTCATCTTTTAAATTTCTAAAACACTTATTAATGTTTTTGAATTTGATTATATTCGGATTTTTTACAGTTAGTATTTAAGATTGTATATATTCATTTTTCAATTCTAAATGCATTCTTAATGTTTTTTAAGATTGATTATATTTAGCTTTAAAAATATATTATGCATTTTTAAATTTTTTTAAATGTTTTTAAGGTTCTGACTGCGTAAATTCGTAATAATTAATGCGTATTTTTTAATGTTTTATGATAGGTTGCATTAGAGTATTAAATACAAAATACTTTATTTTTCTGTTTTTACAACTTTTATTATTATATATTTCATGTTCGTTTTGTAAATAACCCTGAAACTGGAGATTTTCTCTTTGTTCGCGTCTTCTTTTTTAAATAAACAAATAAATATTTATTTATATGTAGTGACTCGCTCCCAATTTTTATAATTTAAGAGGTCAATCTGAGAAATGGATAAATCTCTATGCATACAAAAATAATTTCAAAATAATAAATTAAACAACAAAGATATAGAGAATGCGCCTTGGCATTCATTCATCACTTAAAAACAGATTTACAATTGACATCTTATCTCAATTCTGTTAAGTTGCGTCTTTTGCTTTTATGCAACTCAACTATGTTCTAAATTAAATTTAATATGAATTGGAGTTACTGAAACTTGAAGAAACCTAAAACAAGATATTTCAAAAACACCTGTAGAAAAACAGTTGAAAGAAATACAAAAGATCCTTATGACAAACTTTAAATACCTTTATGAAAGTATTATTTTTCAGATTAAAAACATCTTGGAGGCATTTCAATCTTAATACCTAATTATGCAAGCTCTGATTACATGTGAATGCAGTTCTAGTACTTCCCCCCCCCCTCCTTTTTTTTTTTTGGTTTTAAAAAAAGGATACTGATCTTCCTTTTTTCATAACTTATTCTTCTTTCAATGCATTTATTTTTTTTTCAAGTGTGTTTAATAAACACGAAGATTAAAAAAAATAATTGCAGAAAAAAGAGCGGTGAAGAACTTGTGCTTTGAAGTTATGGAGTCTTCTCCTGTTACATTTCTCTTTTGTGCATCATTACATAGTTTTTTCTTTATTAAATATTCTATTAAACTGTGATTTGTCTGCACCTTTTGTAAGAATTTTGAGCTGCAAATGTCTGCAGTTACGTTTAGAATTTACCAAAAATTTAAAAATGAAGAGCTTAAACGGATTGTGTGTAGGAATATTATGTCAGTTGAAGATCTCGAGCGATGACGTAGTTTTTATCTCTAGTACAATTTTACAGTCTCCTTTTTTTATTGTTAACTAAATAATTTATTTGATAATATGCTGCTAACAAATTATGTCCCCCCCCTTTTGTTATTTTGTAAGAATTGGAAATAAAATTATTTACAATTTTTCAATGCAAGTAATTGGTAAAAAATTTATTATTTGATAAATATATTCGTTTATTTAGCAAGAAACTAATAGCATTAAGAACCAATAGATTGTACTAAAATATTAACTTCAAAAAAAAGTAAAGAACGATGAAAAAAAAACATTTAACATTTTTCGTAGATTTATCGAAGCTGAATTAAGTAATTACTTCCTTTGTTTGTTTATTTTCAAAGTATGTCAGAAATGCTTTCAAGTTTTTAGAAATATTTCATTTTTCAAAAGATTCTTTTTTTATGCAAATAAGAGCCAAAAACTTTTTGTTCAATGAGCATTCGTCAATTTAGTAAGAAACTAATGGCATAAAATTATAACTTTTCAAAAAATTAAAGTATAATGTATTACAACATTCAGGATTTTTCATATATTGATGAAAGCTGCATTATGCATAGTTATTGTTTCTTTGTTGTTAATATATATTTGAAATGGTTTCAAGTTTTCATAAACATTTCATTTTTTGAAAATTCTTTCTTTCAAAATTAACTCAAAGAATATTTTAAAATTATATATATATATATATATATATATATATACATTATTAAAACTAATTCTTGAAAACTAATTTTAATAATTGTTTTCATTCAAAAATACCTACAAATGAAGTAGAATGTGTTAAAAAGGTTGAAATTATTGCAAACACGAAGCAATTCAGGCTCAAAGAGTTCTCATTATAAAAACCTCAGTATTTTTTTATTTAAAAACTGTATTAAAAGATTAATTTTGGCTTACGTTTGTGTTCTTTCCCTCATGTTTAATTTTCTCCAAAAAAATAAAATTTTACTAATAAAGATCTGCTTTAATCTTCAAAGAGAAAAATAAAATAAGTGGAAATTGTAATAAAGTAAATCAAAAAGTCCTAATTACAAAAACCTCCATATTTCTATCTGAATGCGACACCAAGAAAATTCATTTAAATACGAACTGAATTATTTCTCATCATCTAAATTTAATCTATCATCTATCAGCAACTTTTGTAAATAAATTCCACAAAATATATATGAGTGAATGAGAGCAAATGAATGAGGGTAAATCGGCAAAGAATATCATAATTTTTTTAATTCCAGCCAAAGATTTTTCTTTTTTAACAATATTCTCAAAAGAATTATTTTGAAAGGTGAAAGATTGTTTAGATCTATAAAAGATCTCATGTTATACAAACGATGACATTGTCATCCTCTAATACAGATAGCTACCATAGTAGTTCTGTTTTCTTTCCTTGTTCATGGATCCGTTGGAAAGCTTTCCAATCAAACGAATCCACTTGGGTACTGAGAAAGACCTTTGATATTTTTGGTTCACATCAGAATTGGTGACATCGCCTGAATTGTCACTGGACCATGGACTTAGATCGAGACCTTCTGAAAGATTACCAACATTGTCGGTGGCCATATGTTCAAAATATGGTTCAGGAGCACTTCGTTTCTTGTTGTAGTTGAAGCAACATGCCCGGAACATAGCGGTCCCACAAGCGTTGGCACACTCTGGACCGCATGCATTGCATGCCATGGAAATAACATGGGCTGGAGGTAATAAGGTCAGTAGCATCAACATGGAAAAGAGGTAAATTCCTGCGGGACAAATACAACAATATTAATTGAAAATGGCATGTCGGACTAAAGTTGAAACTTCAAATACAGCTATGCTTAAAATCAGTTATCTTCTAAAATAAATTATTTCGTTATAAAATATATCAGTTATGCAATGATTTGAATGCAATGAATGTATCAGAATGTTCAGCATACAGTAAATAATCCTATATTTTCTATATGTTGATGCTGTCTTTACTAAAGGGTCTGAATAGGGTGGACATTCGACATTTGATTCCCCAGATGTCTGTTTGAAATAGTATTCTAAACAAATTAGTCACTGAAATTCATATTGAGGCATAGAGATTATAGATTGTAATCTTCATCAGGATTCTTCACTTCTTCCTCATATGAAAAAAATTCAGATGCCTGCTTACAGGCAAAAACAAACTAAGAAAAAGGGGAAAACATTGAAATCTGAATGCGATAAACAGAAAAACCTGGGAGAGCAAAGATTTCGAAGATGTCATACTTTATTTAATATCCCTTTCCATCTTGCAGCTCGACTTTTCTAAGTTGGTAGACCCAAGTAAAACAATAATTTGATAACACAAACTTGAATTACAAGTTTCTTTTTTGTAATTGCAGATTTTACGATTATATAAAAAGACAAAAGGGATTGCAGTGAATCCATGTGAAATGGTCACTCATGTGATAGGCGTAAGTTGCAACTGAGATTATATGTTTGTGATTATTTTAAGAAGAATTAAACTGAACAGTTGGTTACATACCTATTTCCTGTCTACATCTTTTTCATGACACTTAATGAATAATTTGAGTGGACATAAAAATGGCTAACTATCTCTTTGGTCAGCTTCTAACATTTGACAACTTCTGAGACAAACAATACCCTTGGATAAGAAATGAATGACCTACCAGATAGACAATGACGGTTGTAAAAGAAAAACGACATTTGTGAACCTTTAGCCGAACGACACAGAATCATATTCCATTCTTCGCCTGGAAAGAACAGGATTGATAAAGCAGTTTCATGAAAGTTCTTAATCAAGGTAGTTCTTGCATAGAATAATAGAAAAAGCTTGTCTGCAATAACTATAGAAGAGCTTAAAGTTGGAATACCAAATGGGTCTCTAATCAGATAGTTCTATCAAGGACTTTCTGAAAATCCAAGAAACTGAAAATTCATTAACTTATTTAACATCAAGCTTAACAGCCTCAGAAACCTTGGTTATAATATAAGCAAAATGGTTCGCTCCTCACATCCTTTCTTGAAAATCTTGCAGGAAGTAATGAAGAGCAATTTAAACGATTTCACTAGGGTATAAATACAATTGAAGATGAATAAGCAGGGCATGTGGGATTGTATGACTGCAGATAATTGTTAGAATCTGCAAAACGATCGTGTAAATAAAGTTTACTCAAGAATTCTCAAACAAAAGAGATTTTCGACGTGGAACAAAATAGTTTTCATTTTTTTATCTTATTTTATTCTTCTCGTTTATAATTTTTAATAAGGTTTGGAAGATTTACACGAATGTTATATTATATATTTTGAATTAATTAAAATATTTTGTAAAATTTATTGAGAAAAAAGCGTTTTAAATTAATGCTTATACCTTAAATATCATTTAATCTGTTAGATCAAATAACCACGACATCATATTTTATAAACGAGAGAGAATAAGTGAAATCATATTTCATGTTCTAAAATCTTACTTGCGTTTAGCCCATCAAAATACTCTAAAATATCCCCGGAACCAAAATGTATGTTAGCATAAGTAATCTTCGTCTGCTTGGAGTGTGTTATCTCCACTAAGGCAAAAGATACTCGAATCGAGATATCTTTTTCGGCAAACAAATTCAACCAAAAAGAAAAATTAAAGAAAGAAAATTGCTCACATAATTTACATTAGCTTACTTTTCATTTTTAGTTCAACTTTTTCCGATCAGGTTAGTATATGATGAAAAAAAAAAAACCTTCGTTAAATCCTTCATACATGCATTTATTTTTTTTTCTCGATCTTCTTTTACAGAGGTGTCTGATACTGGAAGATGGGTTTCTTTCGCCCTTTTTTTCTTTTCCTTTCTTTCTTTTCTTTTTTTCTCCGATAATCCTCTCATAGAAATAAGTTTATTGTCGTATATTTGGAGCATCTTTCTGCAGTTTTTAATGCAACTGCCATACTGTATTGAACAGGATGTCGATAATATTTTGTTACTTAGAAGCAATCTATTTTTTTCTGTTCTTTCAGGAAGATGAATTTCTGTTTTTGTAGACAACTATATTTTTTTCTTCTGCAATATGTCTGGCCTTCTGTCTGGCCTTTTAACTAATCATTTATGTTTATTTAGTTTTATATTGCTAAATTTATTTATTTAAGAGTGATAAAATTTTTAATAAGAAGAATTTTAGCAACTCCCACTAAATATATCTTTATTTAGAAAATATGTGTTATTTTTCTCTTTTAATGAAAGGTTTCTAAAAAGGGAATAAAACCAAGCGATTTAGAGGCAGATGATGAACAAAACTTATATTAAGCTATATAACTTATATAACTATTAGTGGTCAGTTTTTTTATTGGTATAGCAATGCTGTGGGGTTGACAATAAACCTCCTATCCAATGATGGGACATACCTCTTAGAAAAACTATTGTATCGCAGCCGTTGATGGGCATTATGGCTCATTCATAGTTCATGCTTTTGGGTTGTGAATGCTATTCCTCACACAACTCTTTCAGGTGGAAATAATTCTAACGTGATTTGCCTCAAAGATGGATAAATTCAAAACTGAAAGGTGGCCGCGGTGGCCTGCTGGTAAGGTTTCAGCTTCGGAACCGAAGATTTTTCTGGTTTGAGACCCGATTATACCGAATAATCGTCGTGCAAGCGGATCTGATGCCCGCTAAATCCGTCAGGACCAAACGTCGTCCCACTGGTGTGGTATGGAAGCTTGGAGAGGGGCTGCCAGTTCACATGCCGTCTTCACCTTGAGACTGTGGATCAAAATTATGAAGTCCGTTACTAAATAGCCATAGTATTTCTTTAAAAAAGGGATGTTAATATAACTAAACTAAATCAGAATTAAATGATATAAAGATCAGTTTTGCAAAGTAATGCTTGAATGATTGCAGTTTTTTTTATATACAGAATATAGATTTTGTTTTGTTTTATATTTCAATTTTGGTATTTTATTTTTCTTTAAGAACACATAAATTGTCAATTCTATGCATCTTGAATATTGCGTAGACGTAAGATTGATAGCATCATCCCGATAATTCAGTATATTATTGATTAAAATCAATTTATAGTATCAAAAACTACATTAACAGTTAAGTTAACATAAATAACTTCGAAAATAATATGTAGCTTTCAATGAAAACGGTCTAACTTTTCTCTAGAACGAAAACAGCAAATTCGAAGGAGGTTTCTTTTTAAATAACTTATATTATTTCAGTTATTTGGTAAAATATTTTCATTTGTTCCCTTTTTGATATATATATCGAAAACAAAGACAAAACTTCAAAGGAAAACTAGAAATGAGAATTCTATAAAAGCAAATCAATTCGACCACGTCCATAGATGCATTCTCAAGATGTTGAGTCAATTTAATTTAAAAATTAAAGGTAACGTAATGATTACTATAATTGTATTTTAACATAATTTGAATGAATTAACCATATTTCAAGAATAAATCATCAAACAGATTTTTTAAAGTTATTTTGGTTCAACATTTACATTTTGTTTATGAATATGCCATATTAATGGAGAATTTTGAAAACAAACGATATTTATATTATTATAAAATTAGTTCATATTTGATTCTTGAATTTTTTAAATAAATTCTGTTCTTGGGTTTGTTTCACATCTATATCATCATAATTCAAACTTTGCATTAAAAACATTAACGTGACTACTATTTTTCTATATGTAAGAAATTATCTATACAAAATATTCTACTAACTAGAAGGGAGAAGTATACATAAACTCAAAAGGGTAGAAATTTAAATATTAATCAAATAAAAGATATGCTTGAAATAAAATGAATAAATATTTACAAAGAGACTAAAGCTATTTTGGGAAATAAATATGTTTAACTATGTAGCAAAACTTAAGGTGAAATAAAAATAATAAACATTTAAGGATATAGCAAAAAAAAGTATTTTCATTGATCATTCGAAGAAACTGATGAATAGATTAATTCAATTTCTGTACATTAAGAGTAAAAATGATTATTAAGCAAGTTTATTTGAGCTATAAAACTTCAAAAAAACTTCATTTTGAAATCCTTTTTCATACAATTTAATACTGGCATTATATAAATAAGTTATTTTATTAGAAATTTGGTCATGAACTATATCACAAACAAAATAATTTTTATATATGAATCCAAGATAGTTTTTAATCACTAAATAAATTAATTCTTTGTAATTAGATAATATCTTCTTCTTTTTTTGCTATTTTGATTCAAATGAGAATCCATAGAATACTTGAAATATTAATCATACCAAAGTAATTTTTTTATTGAATTTTAATATTTTTGAAAGAGTAAGTGCTGCTTAAAGGTATAAAAATCCAATAACTGGATGTAGGCAAGGCATACGATCAAATCGGCTAAGGGATTAACAAGAACCATGAAAAAAAACTGTAACAAACAAACACATATTCAGTTTCTTCAGAAATATTTAGAAAATGATAAAAGTATAAGTTGATGAATTAATTTTTCCAAACATTCCTTCAATGGAATGGTAATCATGAAAATTATATAAATCTGTAGTCATAACAGTTATTCGATTTGTCACACCGATTAGTTTTCAAGGAACTATCCGTATGACTAACCACTTACAGATTTTCCATCTTACTAATAAGGAAATGTAAAGATATGGGGAGTAAAATTTGCCTAAATATTCGAATAAGTGACTGAAGAATCATGGTCACACTGTTAAATCTACTTTTTTACTATATACCTTATGTAACAGAAATCTACTAAACATGGGTTAAAATGAAAGAATTTTTCTGAACGTAGTAACAAGTTATTTTTATTTTCTCTTATATGAAATATACAAATAATAAGTATTATAATCGTCAAAACATTCGAACTCGAGATTCTAACGAATTTCAACGTTTAAGAACTCCCTGAATTCTACAAACACATTTTTGGAAAATGTCTGTCTGTCTGTGAGCACAATGACTCAAAAGCCTTTTAAGCTAGATGGAAGAAATTTGCTACTCCAGATAAGTGAATTTCTATCAATTTTCGAACGAAATCTATTCATAGGTAGTCTATTTGTCTGGCTATCCAAATACAAGTAGACACGAGTACTACAAAACGGAGGTAGCTAGGTAAATTAAATTTGATACACCTATTTAACATGTAGAGAGTAGATATCTAGCAAATACGGACTGTATGTAGGTCTGCTCTTTCCCTGCATATAAAAGCGATAACTCAAAAACGCAATAATATTATTATAAGAAATTTGGTAAGTAATTTTTTGATTACAAGTGGAGATCTGTGATAAATTTCGATTCCTTTGTCAGAAATTGGTTGGAAAAAAGGCTTCAAAAATACACATTCGGTTTATAGTACTTGTGTCTAAATAGTATACCAACCTATAAAAGACTTTTTCATAAATATTGTTCGATAGTGGCATGCGTTTGATAATATACAATTACATTTATTAAAAAATATGCGTGAAAATTTCAAGGAGACCATTTCAGCTGGCTATAATTTATCACTGCATCGGGAATTAAGAAAACTGAATACACAAAGTGTCGAAATTGCATCATTCTTATTGAGTTTAAATTAGATATTTTTTTTATCCGTAAAAAGCTCTGATGAATTCAAAATTGAACAGATTTAACGGTCACCTTCAGAAATAGAAGAAAAATATGTGCATACAATATACATCAATTGTAACACCCATTTCTTAAAATAGTGAATAATTCACAATGTAATAAATTACAATATTTTATCTTCTTATTAAAGAATATTCGAGAAGCATTCGAGAAGATCACTCCCGCTGGCTTTATTTTATCCTTACACCGAGAATCAAGAAAACCAAACACACAAAGTGTAAAAATTACAACACTCTTGGTGAATGAAACTCGATATATTTTTGCGCGTAAAAGGTTCTGATGAATGCAAAACCGAATATATTTAACAACCACCATCAGAAATAAAAAAGAAAATATGTGCATACAATATCCATCAATTGTAACACCCATTTCTTAAAAAACTTGACAGTTCACAATGTAATAAATTATAATATTTTATCTTATTAAAGAATATTCAAAACACTTTCGAGGAGATCATTCCCAATGGCTATATTTTATCATTACACCAAGAATAAAAAAAACTAAGCACACAAAGTGTCAAAATTGCATCACTCTTAGTGAATGAAACTGGATATATTTTTACACGTAAAAGGCTCTGATGAACACCGAGCTGAATACTTTTGGCAGCCACCATCATAAGAAAAAAATAATTCACATTGTAATAAAATTAAAACATTTTTTCTTCTGTTTCCCGCTTCTTTCCGATGACCTTACACACGACTAGTAGGCGTAAATGTCATTGTCATATTCAAAAACCTAATATCAAGCATAAATGGGTCAAAGCAAGAAGAAGCACAAACCAATATTTATTTTAACCCCAAATATTTATTTTAAATTTAATCTGTGAAATTACATTTTTTTTTTTTACAAAAATTGGAAATAAATTATCTGTTAGAACTTGATCAATTCCATTCATAAAACATTTTCTTTTTCATTTCTGGGGGAAAATTTCAAATTAAATATATTCGGATTATTGGAAAATAGAATAAATATAGATAGCTGTATGAGATGGATTTAAACATATCATTTCAATGGAAAATAGATTAAACTGTGATATATTCATGATCTGAAGAGGGCAAAAAATTCTAGATATTTTCTTAATTTGTTCAATATAAAGGCTTTTATTCTTCGAAAGAAATGAAATCAGTTTTATCTCAATACGAAGTTCAGAGCTCTGTATCTTTCTGTATTAATAGAAATAAAGAAATAACATATGAATGGAAAATTCAAGATACTAATGTAAAAGAAAGATACGGGATTCTAGTGTGACATATAATGGAATGATAAGATTTGTTAAATTTCTGGAAACAAACGATTACGCTACTACACAGAATAAAAATTACCAATTCAGAGTTACGATTTTAAGATGTAGACAGTTACTATTAAAACAATAAATTATCACTTATTTGTCACTCTTAAACTTTAACAAATTAAAAAAAGTAATCATTCATGCTTTTTCTATATAATTTTCCTTGCTGTATGAATAAAATGCATTAAAAACACTTAAATGATATTTCTAACATAAAAGTTATTTTCATAATTTAAAGCAATTTTTACTGAAACTCTCCCCTTACTTAGAAATCTGTTGTTTTATTAAAGCTTAAAAGTACTTTGAAAATTCAAATAGTATAGTTTTCTGGACACCTTTATTGACTTATACTTTAGGATAACTGAAATACCGTTTGCATTCAGTAATAAATTTTCAAGAGAAATATTATCATGCAATACAAGTAATTATTTTTTGGTGAAATCTTCAATTCTCTCAATTATAATCTTTAATATTTACAAAAATGGTATGAAACCCGACAATACTGAATTATTTAACAAGAAATTACTTTAACCTAAAATTAGAACATCATAATACTGAAGGAGTTAAAGATATTATTCGCACCTTAGTAATAGTATTTACCAATCGGTAACTCTTGATTTATTAATTAGAGCTTTTAAGTATTTCAAAAAATTTTAAGGGAAAATAGCCAGACTTTCATACTAGCTGATGAATATCACTGGCAAATTATCTAGAAACCGCGAATATTAAAAAATTGTTATGAAAAAGATTCTATACACCTATAAACAACTTTTCTGAATCCTACTGCATGACATCATAATTACCAATTACATTTTGTCATAAAGTCTACTAGCATATAACTTACCTACTGTTTCGTTGATTTGTCTACTTGCCATGTTAGCAATAAGCAAGCTCAGGAGCTAGGAAGTGAACTGTGATGATATGCGCCTCTTATATAGTCACCTGTATGCCCTCAAAGGAATTTGTTTCACCAAAAAGAAGTTTACGGAAGGCAGAACTTTCACAAGTGGGCTGATAAGCCGCACACAAGATACAGCTAAAAGCAACCACCACGTTCGATGTCAGTCCCTTGAGATTCTTGAAGTAAAAACTCTATGTAGTTCATTAAGATGATTATGAGCTTGGGTGGACACTGGTCTATAGGGACAGACTTGGAGATTTCGGTGCCGTTTTTAGATGACAGAAAGAGTTAATCCATCGAAGCTTTCCGAAAGCCGAATAAGAAACATGTTATAGATTGCTTCTTTTCTATATTATAAAAGATTTTTTTCAATGAAAATATTTATTATTTTAGGAAATTTAGTTGACAGTTTTAAGTTCATGTACCAATATAGCGAACGAGTTCTTTAAGGGAGTTGAAAATTGAAATTTTTTGAATGTCAATGAAACAAAAAAAGAGGAAGAAGAAGAAGAAGAAAATTAATCCATGATTATTTTTTTCAGACCAAAAAATTAAATCTCATTCGATTAGTGTGATAATTTTTAATCAGAATTTTTCTGATCATATTGAATTCCGCTTAATAAATAATCAGAGTTGTTCTTATCAGTTTAAATACTGATTAATAAATAATTATAGTATTTCTGATTAAATAGTTATCTCACTACTTGCTTTTTGCACTTAATAGTTATTTCAATCTTCGCTAATATTTTTTTCCTAAATTGCTATTCAAAATCTATTTAGAAATGAGTAAATGAAAAATTGAAAACCATCTTTATCTAAATATTAAGTTTGCTTGAAAGTTAAAGGATTTTTTCAGCCTTCTCCAGCAAAGTTATGAGTATGTTATTTTATAAATAAAAATCATATTTCAAAGAACTACAAATGTATTTTCAAGAAATCATTGATTTTATGAAGATTATTTTAATACAAGAATCATTATAATATTTTTTAGAAATTTTAGTTTATTATTTTTAAATTCTGTTACTATTAGGAGCAATTTACACTTCTGCTTATGTTCGAACTTAAATTATTGGAAACAAGCAAAAAAACTAAGTAAAAATTAGATGGAATGCATACAGAACAGTTAAGACACAATTTTATAAAAATAAAACTATATTCTTGTTTCATTATATAAACCATTACAACTATAGTTAGTAGGTATTTCACTTTGCAAATTATGTGTTTAAGAAAGCATTTAGAAATCTACTGTGAACGAAACAATGGAATTGTTTCATTCAAATTCATAACAAATGAAATGGAAATATTTAAATTCGTCAGTGCTTTAAAGCTTTTATTAGCATTAAAATATCAAAAATGAAAGCAGTGTCAATTGTATTATATGAAAATCGAAAATACATTATGAGATAATTCTTTTTATTTCTATTTATTTTTATTTTTATTTTTATTCTACTTATTTTTCTTTTTATCAAATTTCAGTTGAAAGTTGAATTTTACAAATTTTATCCATAATGTAGTCTTTTGAAATATGTTGCTAAGGTGTTACAACAAACATACGAGTAGATAACAAGAAGTAATGGGTATAATTTTAAAAGCAATAATATAAAATGCAATGAATGACAAAATGAAACGAAAATGAAAGTATTACCAATTTGTTATTTTCAACATAATTGAGATCCATATCAAGACATTTTTTTCCAACACTGTCTCAACTTAAAATTCTGCTGTCATAGAATATAGTTGACTCGTAAGTTTCCGACCACCGAAGAACTTCACCATGGGTTCAAGCAGAAAAAATCCGAGGGCTCTAAGTACGTGTTGAATGAGGTTTGTTCCAACACCTCAACCCCCTTTCAAGGAAAATTGCAAGTATTCAGTTGGGAAGTTTTGAAGCATCCACCATATAAACTGGACTTGGCAAAGTTTCAAAGTTTCATCTGCCTGAACCCATGAAAAGGTTCCTCGGACATCAAAAGTTTGACTCTTATGACAAACTCAAGCTAGCCGAAGACGCAATGAGATCGGAATTTTTGTTTTGATCCAACGATGGAGCCAATGCCTTGATATAAATGATAGTTACATTAAACAGCAATAAATTGGTAAAATTAATGAATTAAATTAAAATTAATGTAAATTTAAATTCAATTAATTCAATTTAAATTAAATTTGAATTAATTTAATTTAATTTACATTTGAATTGATTTAATTTAATTTACATTTGAATTAATTTAATTTTACTTAAATTAAATTAAATAATTGAAATTTAAATTCATTATAAATTAACATTTTTTATTCTTGTGTTCAAAATTATGTGGTTTACTTATTAACACCCCTCGTATAAAAAAAAGCCAATCTCTTTAAAAAAAACATTTCACTCAGTTAAAATACCAACTTTATTTTAATTGAAGATGAAAACAAATCCTTTTGACAAAAGTGATATTTTAAAATTCCGTGGCATATTTTTAGAACAGGCATTGATACTTTTTATCAATTAAAAAAATTACCTTTCTTTTCAATAAATGATGATCCTTTAAATAGCACTGCTTTACAAGAAGATTATATGAAAAAAAAACTCAATAACATATTTCTTTTTAAGAGTGAATATCGGTTTTTGTGAATGTCCCGCTTTCATAGATATGAAGACTACAATTTTATTTTGAAGCTTTAAATAACTGAAAAAATCCTTTGTAAGTGAATTCTCATTAAAAAGATTAATTTTCTTGTCCAACGATGCTGCTTATACTTTGTAAGGATGCTTAAAAATAAATTGCGATAAGAGGAAAAAAATAGAAAATTAATTTTGTTGAAAACAATACTATCATCACTAAACTACTGCATCTACGAGTAATTTTATTCCTTGCTTTCCTTAATCCACATATTGAAAAATATTTGCTCAATATTTCTTTTCTTATTAACAGATTCTTGTGTTTAAATGTAAGAAATCTGAAGAGAAACTCGGCTTAGAAAAGAAAATGTTAAGTTTTTGAAAAGAATTCTTAATTGTTATTATGAAATTCAAGGAAATTAGTAATAGATGTTATAATTTTAATTTCAAGTCTAATAATGATTTCAGATACAAGTTTTTGCATTAAAAGATCTTTATTTTTCCTTTAAATGGTTTCGATTTCATTTTTCAATAAAATTAATTAAAATCGTTATCAGATAAAGATAATAAAAAATTTCTCTATTCGCTTTTAAAAGAGAATATATATATATAAAAAATTTGATATCACTTTCAATTAGAAAATATATTTATACGAGCTATAAAATATTCTCTATGTAACATAAGACTTGCAGAAACAAACGGAAATGCCAGAATCTAAAATAGGATACACTTATCGATTTCATTTGCAAACGAACAATAAATATAAAACAATAATTCATTTAACTTTAGAAAAAATTATAAAATGCATGAAAAATAAAACATAAATAGTGAATATACATTAGCTTTCAGGCAGAAAAATATATAAATAGGCATCGTTTCGAGATAATTTTTTTTAAATGCTAATTTCCTATCTAAGTTTCTGATAAGCTCCTTTAAATTTAGAAGCAAACATAACTTTGCAAATTTTGTTGATATTAGTGTGAAACTTTGTAAGATAAACATTTCATTTATTGATACTTCCACACTACGGGGGCCGTAAAAATATTTAAATTTTTAAATTTTTTTCATTATCAACTTCCAAAGATGCTGAAGTATTCATACAATTTAATGAAACAGGTAATTGGAAGAATATCTCTGTGTGAAATATTTAAGAAAATAAATGCTTTTATGGAACATCTTGAATATTGTTACAAACCTGTTACTTTGCTTCCTAGTATGAATAGCGTCATTATAAGAAAGACCATTTTATAGTAAGGAAAAAAAGGGGGGGATGCCCTGAATGAAAAATACGTGTAGAGGTAATTTAAAAAAAATAACTTAATATTCTAAAAGAAAATATGATTAAATCTTCAATAATAGACAGAAAAATCTTATAAGAAGCTTGTTTTAAAAAAAGATATAAAATAAGAAACCTACATAAAGATTGCTTTTCGCTAAGAAATCAGCCTGGTCACTGTACTTTAATTCATAAATCCATCAAAATACTTAATAGTAATTCAGCCTATAAAACAAAGATTCCGCTCAGACTGCGATTAAATCTTTTATTTTATAAAGCATTTTATTTTTATGCATTTGAGTCGATATAACTAAAAAAAAGCAAAATAAATAAATTTGAAAAACTAAAGGAATTCATAAGAGGATATTTAGAGATTAATCATGTATATATTTAATTTAATCAGGAAAGGATTATTTTTAACATTTATCTTTTTTATCAATTTTAAAAACTCTGGAAAAAATGTAAGTTAAGAGCCTATATTAAATTAGCGTATGTTAAGAAGTCAGCGTGATCATATTACTTTCATTTTTAACAGCTGTATGTATATATATATATATATGAAAAAAGGTAAAATAGAATTCGTAAGAGGATATTTATAAATTAATCATGTATATTTTAATTAAATAGAAAAGGATCATTTTAACACATTATTTTAAAAAATATTTTTTTATGTAAAGCCATTTATATTTAAGCGATTTTTTTTCCCAAAAGTGTTTCTATCCAGAATCTGAAAAAAAAAATTCTTTTATTTCTTTATTTAAGTAGGACTCATAGAACAACTTTACTAAAATGTGTTTTAAAATCAAGTCACGCGTACCTTAAACTTTAGATGAAACAAAATTTCGGTTCAAAACATAGTTTCTCACAATACTTGTTTTTGAAATTGGAGAAATATCTTTGCAAAGACTTGAGACATGTATTCAGTTACAAAAGACTTGAAATCCGTTTCTTTAACATCCCAGATATTCTCATGATACGTGTTTTGTTGGGCTAAGTGGGAACTTTCCTTCAAAATCCCACATAGCACAGCAAAGTCTATTCTCGGCAATATATATATAGACAGTAAGTATACCCATAAATTCCCATAAATCTTATGGTTAGTTGAATATTCTAAGGTTTTGCTCAATTTTCCAGTCAGTTTGTATTACGCTCTTTAAGAGAGTTCCGTTGTTAAAATAGAAAGAAATTGTTCGTGAAACAGAACGCGTTCTCTCAGAAATAATGTTTTCAAAAAATTCCAATAAGTCACGTTCATTTTATAAACGAGCCATCATATTGCTATTTTATAATTAAAATTTTCATCATTAAACCAATAAAGCATCATCATTTTTTTCAACTTTTAAAGTGACAACTTGTCTTCAAAATATAATTTCAAACAATTGTATTTAAAAAGTTGGAAATTCTAGAAAAATATGAAGTTTTACTTCATGCTAACAGTTTTTAAAAACATATCTCTAAAACGTTTTTAAAGTATTAGTTTCGGAAAAAGCAAATTCATGGTTCAAAATATAAAAATAAGAGACGGAATAAAATAAATAGATAACCTATATTATTCATTTCAGAACTCCAAGACTAACCCTTTTGGTCGATTTTAGCTAGCAGAGAAGTAATATAAGAACATTTCTGGAGTTCTTTCTTAGAACTTGAATTTCGTAGAATTAAACGCAGTTCCTTTTACTTCATTTATTCTTTTTTCCATTTTGAAACGTACTATTTTATTTTAATTTATAACTTATGTAGACATTGATCTTATAGTTGGTTCAATTTTACGAAATATCCGCTGTTGCTACGATATTTAATTCCGATGATAGCCGAAATTTTACTATAAGCATTTAAATTATATCAAACTTAAATAAATCTTCTTATAAACACGATTACTAAATAAAATGTAACTCCTCTGTCTTGATCTCACCCTTAAATTAGCAAAAGGGATGACTCCAGGCGCATACAAAAAAAAAAATAATAATAAATAAAAATAAAAACGTCGAAGGTTTCCGTATCTAAAAATAGACAGATTTAAAGGGCGATTCTTTTACTCTATGTTTACTTCCTGTTTTAAAGCAATTCTAGAGCTATTTGACAAGAAGTCTCGTGATTTTGAATTGTGGACAGATCGTGAAGATAGGGCCTGGTCCGACACTCCCTCTCCAAGCTTTCGCTCCTCACCAACTATGAGGAGTATTTGACTCCAAAGGATTTGGCATACACCAAGTCTACTTGCAAGGTGATTTTTCCACTTTCGAGCCAGAAGACCTCAGGTCCTGAAGTCGGGACATTATCAGTGAGAGTCTCGTTCCTCCACTTTAAGAAGAATTCAGAGGTTATTGATTTAATTTATTTAGTTTGTAAATATCAGTTAATAATTTAAAAATCAAGATAGTTTAGTAATAACTTTTATTTACTTTAAAAAAACAACTATACAATCAAATTCAATTAATTTACCTCTAAACCTTTACAAAACCTCCCTTAACGAGGAGAGCTGAAAAAACTCCTTTTAGGAAATTCGTCTCGGGTAATGAAACAGAATTTCCTATTCTATGGCAGTAGTTCGCTTTAAAAAAAATAAAGATTTTTCCAACAAAGTTTTCAAATGCTGAACTGGGGCCAATTCCTTCCCTTTGAGAGGATAAACGCTAAAAAAATAAATGTACAGAATTAAGAATCAAACCTCTAATAAAAAGTCAAATTGAGGAAACGTATCAGACGTTGCATAGATTAGAATTTTTTCTAGATTCTTTTGTAGTCTCTATATAGAACGTCTAACATTGAGGCGTTTTCTCGATACAAATCAAATCGTCTTTCAAACCGAATTAATACAACTTAAAATAAGTAAAGAGAAGGTGATTGCTATATTTCTAGAAAATGCTAATACGAGAGCTTCCACTAATTGGCCAAAAATAATATTATTCATATCTCCTTTAGTCGATAATTTTTGGTCACAGAGAATTGGGACATTTTTTATTTAAAGTGTTATTCAGTCAAGAATATTCTACTACCGAAGAAAAATAACATCTAGGAACTTTATCAAATATTATGCTTTATGATTTTCTCGGGACTACATTTATCAACTGATCAAAATAAAATATAATTGATTTCGTTATTTAGATCATTTTTCCAAATGAAAGTTATTACTTAGTTATAATGGCTTGGAAATAAATTACAAGAGTAAACGTTCTGTATATTTATTTGGCATACTTTTTAACGCCTCTGTTTATATTTCGACATGTTTATTTGGCTCGTTTATTAAAGGATTTTATATCTTGTTTCCAATCTATCTTCTTAATGTTAAATTTTTCACTTATTTGATATTTAGGAACAGTATCTTTAACTGATACTATTGCACTGAGATAAATAAAAATAGGCTTAAAAGATGCTTAATTTTTTAGAATATTATGTTATAGAATTTCATACCATTATATTAAAAAGATTTTGCTCCCTGCGAATCCCAATATATATATATATACATTTTAATTAGTGCCCTTTTAGATACATTTTTAAAAATAAATTTATGTGCTAAATTTATGTTTTCAAAGCTATGTGCATCATATATTTCTGTAATCAGCAAAATATCCCTCATTTTGGGAAACTAAAATTGAAAAATTCTGTTTTGAAAGTACAAATGTCCTTAATTCCCTTAAACTGACAGTTAATTACTTTCTTAGTACATCTTCTTAAATCTACATTGTTAAATGTATGATATTTTGGTAAACAAGCTGATATTTTCCTGCAGAACAGAAAATTAACAGCTTCATGTTACATAACGGCAATGAAATTATTAGTAAAATAAAATTAGATAAATCTTTTTTTATTTATTCATTTTATTTTTTACGTTTATTACTTATATTACTGTAAATATGACAGTTGCACACATTTAAGTCTTCACGCAATAAAATAGGCATGAATAAGTTAAAGAGGTTAAAAAACAGTTAATAACAACTTCATCAAAAATTGAACTTCCTATTAGTGCCATTTCGACATCAATCGACTCACATCATACAGTTATGACTCATTCTTTTTATAAATTCAGCTTATGCGCTGATAAAAGATTGTTTGGCAAGATTATTAATTCTCGTTAATCTCTATAAAAAACATGGAACAAATGGATTCGGTTTCCTATCAGTAATGAGATTAATTATGGTGCTTATATGACGGCGTACCTTTCAGATTCAAAAGAGTATCATATTCCGCTATGTCACTGAGTATCGAAATATTATAATAAAGATATTTATCCTTTTATATACCTTATATTATGCAAAAATATTATATCAATCGATTAAATTAATTGTGTTTTTACAATCAAACTTTGAACAAGTAAAATTACTAAAAATTCTCTCCTATGTTTTGAACAAGGATGTTTATAGTTTATTTAGAAGTTTTTATTTACTTGCACATTTTCTTTCGCTGCATTTTGGCGCATTTCTATGTTTACCTACAAGATTAACAATGGACTCAAAAACTAAAGAGACACAAAATATTTAAAGTGTTTTATGTGAATTTAAATTTTCTTCATTAGTACTTCATCTTTCTCTCATCTTATTATTATTTTGAATAATTTCATCTTGCGTAAAATCTTTCTTAATTTCGTAAATCCTTCAAAGGACCTGTTTTGTAATAAATACCAAAGGTTTAAATGATATATATATTTATCAATTTGAAAATAAAAGTCACAATATGGAAGTGATAAAATTATTTATCAATTAATGCGCTCGCTTTTCTAAAAAACTTAAAATAAAAATAAAATTAACTTTCGCTTCTAGCTCGCTTTTACTTTTTCGTATATGAAATATGTAAAGGGAAAGCATTGTAAAATTTTAAAATACGACCTGGAGATTTAAGATTCATTCTGTTTCAAATTTCTTGTCCGAAAAATACATTTTTCTGATGATATTTGTCTGTCTGTCTGAGAAAAACACAGTTTTCGCACTGATTTACTCATTTCTTATCTAGTAATATATATTTTTATTTAAAGCAAGCACGTTACAGTGTGTGCCTTCTGTAGTGTATTTTTATTTTCTTTCTACATGCGGTTTCAAATGCATTGCACGTTAACTAATTAATCTCTCTTATATTCCTTGTATAAGAATATAATGTAAATAAGTCGCAATTGTCAAAAAATTTGAAACCGAGATTTCGACGAATCTAAATGTTTCAGACCTTTTAAGACCGAAAAATACATTGTTCAAATATTGCGTGACTGTCTTTTCCTCTGTCTTTCTGTGAGGAGATAACTGAAAGACACTTTGTGAGCTAGATGTATGAAATTTAGAATGCTGTCTTAATAAAATAGTTCTTGATTTCTAACAAATTTTGAATAAAATCTAATCACCAGATGTTTGTCTGTCTGTCTGTTTGTTTTCAAAGAAATGTCTAGTGCCAATGAACAAGATAAGTTGAACGCAAAAAACTCTAAGTGCAAAATTTGGCATACATTTTGGCATCTGAAGTATGAATATACATATTAAATTTGAGGCAATTATTTAAAGAGGTTGATCATCTACCGATCTAAGCATTCAAATATGTGTTAACCGAAAAACGTAAAATTTTAGATAAATGAAATTTAGTATCTGATCTTGCAGCCGCATTTGCAAATCTTCGTCAAATTTCTTTGAAAAAAGACTTCTAAAATGCTATTCATTTTCTACAATATTTTACGAAGTACAAACAATCATGTGTAGATTCTGTAAACTAAAAATATGAGCTCTAGAGGTGGTGGGAGGGATAGCAATACCTTCATAAGAGATATGCAACAAAGTTTAAGGAAAACCACTCCCGCTGGGTTTTCGAGTGTTATTTCAGTTTAATAATCTCATTCTACTTAAAAGAAACATTTTTGCATTCACCTTTTGAAAATTATTTGTACAGCAACGCAATTTACCAAGAACTGGTCAAATGAAACACTATTTTATTTTCATTCGGCGATCACAGCACATACTCATTAGAATATTGTGTAAAATTGCTTGTCATTCAGTCTATGGTTTGTACAGGAGGCGTCTAAACATCTTCTGTTTAGCTTATCTCACCTTTTATTTGAAATTATGATGGCAATTTATATGTTTTAATGTTTTACCACATTACCCTACTTTGAGGTCAAAATAGCCTATGTGAGTTATTACATAAATATTTAATAACATTCCCAATAACTTTTTATTGATCAGCGAAATTAAAAAAAAAATTCATCCACGAAAAAAGAATCCAAAAGTCCTAAAGCTCTATTGATATTCTGATAAGATTATTTAAATAATAAAGGATTCCCCTTCTTTACATTATAATCGGAGGGTTTTACTTAACAAAGAACTTGGTTTAAGATTTCATTTGATAGAGTTGACATTATGATTAATATTATCATTTTAGCATAGCTTCGTCAGATTTATTAAAGACAAAAATTATGAAACGAATAAACATATTGATCTTATCTTTAACCTAGTGATTTGTTTTAGTATGAAAAATAGCAAATCAAAGACCAATTAATTAAAAAATACGTATCTTAGCTTTATTTTTAAAAAAATGCTTTTTATCAATATTTATTATCTTTAAAAAATATGTAACTGATGCAAAATTATTAAAAAAAAAACTCAAGTAGCCAGAAGAAAATTTTTCTAATTTTTACCTTTATCACACACACAAACACTTTTTTAAAATTATTGGCTTTCTCTGTAATCAGATGGAAAATTCTCTGAATAAATTCTAGGGAACAACTTGATACCGATACTTGAAGGTGAAAAGAAATTAGTAGTTTGTTGGTCATTGAGTTCAGAAAGGATTTCATAAGTTTCATAAGTTTCAGAAAAGATTTAATTTATTACATCTGTGGAGCAATAAATTATGCTAAAAGAATTTCCACATATTTTTCATAATGTAGCATTCATACGTTCTTCTTCCTGTAACTCCATTTTTCTCAATAAATAATTTCCTTATTTTTTCTTATTATAGTAGTAAAATCATATTTATTTATTCCCCGTTATGTGAATAATATAATTTACGATTCTACCTCAATAAATAATTTAATTATTTTTCTCACTGTGAAACTAATGTGAGTTTTAAACTTGTCTTACTTTGTCACTCATATTTTTCCCCGCTAATCTTTCTTTTTTTTTCCTTGTGCATCCGAATGCAAAAAGTTCTACGCCGACTGCAGGATTTTTCACTTATGTCTCTTTTAAGCCTCAAGTTGCTGTAAACCTTTTGAATCTCTTTATCGATTCAAGATTTCGATCGGCAGACACTTCAAAGATTTCATTTTTCTGGTTTGTTCGTCGTTCTTCGAGGAGATTTATCAAATCATTTAGTTTGAGTACCGATTCAACAGTATTTGTGTCAAGAATAATAGCAACAACTATTGACGTATTCAAGTAAATCATATCTTTCGGAATTATTTATTTTATTTCTTGATCTAAACTTTACTTTGGAAAAATATGCCCTTATAATTTTGCTGGTTAAAAATGTAATTAAATCTGTTGTCACTATACTGTTATTTTTTGTCTTATGTGAAACTCTTTTCGCATATATACTTTGATACATATAGATTTTTGTATTTTTTCACTTGGAAAATTTTGAAAAGAAATATATTTCTTATTCATTTATGTAATGAAGCATTGACGATTGACCACCAATTTTGAAGTTATTGGGAATAGATCATGACATTTTGAAAGTAAGAAAATAAGAATATCGATACCATAACAGCATGTCACTTTTCATCTTTATTTATTTATTCATTTTGGGTAAAGTTCGGTACAAAATCGTGTACGGTGCCTCACTTATTTACAATTTTTTTGTTTTCATCTCCAAATATTACGTAAAATATATATCCTGCAAACTAATGTTCCCACCAGGAGACGCCTGAAGATGAGAAACTTCCGATATGGTGGTTGGTTCTTGCTTCTCTGGTGGTTACAAATGGGATATTGTTATTCTGTAGGTCCACCGCGGATGGCAGATAATACTTCTGTGAGAGGTGCAGTTGCCTAAACTGCTCGTAATAGGGGCTATTTTATCTCTACGACATAGTTAAAATGTTTCCATAATAGGTGACTGATCATTTAGATTTCACCATGAGGCTTTGTACCAGGTCAAATAAAAATTCTCTCAAGTAGTACTATAATTTAGTTCAATAAATAAAGCATAATTTTTACAAAAGTGTTATTTTATTAATTGTGTGTTTTTTTAGTGTTTAATAAACTTTATAATTCACTATTAGATTACAATTGATTATTATAATATATTTCTTCTAAATCCACTACCAGATGGCACCTCTTATAAGGCATGAAAATAAAAGCAAAATTAAACGACATGTTGTCTGTTCAGAAATTGATCAATTGATATTCAGTGGTTTGAAATACATATCTGTCAAGTGGCAGAATATCAGGAAATGCATTTTAAAAAAATTGACTATAAAATACAGTTTTCACAAATATGAATCAAATCAATTAGACTAGCTAACTGTTTCGACCTCTTCGAAAAATGCTTATCTAAATTGTGTAGCTAAAATTTAGCAATGACTTGTATACTCATCAAACACAGAGTATGTGTAGTATGAAATTATGTTGTAATGGAATGACTTTTTTTTATTTCAATAATCACATTTATTTATTTACATAAACTAACATCATTTTTTGCATATTAGCAAAAAGAAATATAAAAACCTAATTCATTATTTTAATTAGCTTTTAGAGAATGGCATTGAGCAAACCATGGTAAACTGAATCATGGTAAACTATAGTAAACTGCCTTTTACTGAATAATCTAAAACAATTTATGGTTGCCTAATTGCTTCTAAGATGACTAATACAACACAGTGATACATTTATGAAAAGCAATTTATATTATATGAGGGCTTTTTACAATAATTATTAATAATCTTTTATTTGTTCCTTTGACTTCGACTTAACCTCAAAATATTTTAAACATCATGAAATTTACAAATACATTTTTTTTACTAAAATTGTAGTTCAAGCTCCAAATTGGCTCTACTTATTACTCCTGACGAATAAACTCATCATAACACAAAATGTTGTACTCTTTCCGTGGCGAGTATACTCATCAAAAAAAGTTAATTGGTTACGTAAAGCTTGGAAAGATTTAATATGAATAAAGGATTCTGTAATTTCTAATAAGAATTTCGATAAATATATGATATCCTCTAAGCCGCTAACATGTGCAATAGATGATGAAAATTCCGTACATCGTGATGTATTTCAATAAATCTTATAACTTCTATCACACAAATTTAAAAAAAGGAAGAGAAATCCGCTTTTGCTTTTACACTACAAGGTCTTCAAAGCAAAAAGTTCTTGTAAAAAGAAAAAGGATTAAAAGTTACGGTAAAGAGAGAAATGGCTAAGTAAATTATAAAATAATGAAATTATATGCCAGTCGAATAAAAAAAAATGGTATTGACGTCTGCTCGCTGAAGAAAATACAACGCTCTGACTCCGGAAAGAAGAAAAATGGAAAAAGCTATTAAAAAGACTTTTCAGTTTTAATTTATACGCATTTGGCCTTTCAATTCATTCTCTTTAACTTCCATTTAAAATAAAGATTTTTACTGCTACTTCAAAAGTGGAAATTTATTTCATTTTGAAAATCTTCCATTTGTGAGGAGAATTTCTTATTGATAGTTTAATCAAGAAGTAATACCAAAATTAAATGCTTGTTACATTTTTTAAAAACCAATTCAATTAAATTACGAAAATTTATCCATGTAAAAAATGTATGTGCTGTCACTTACCCATGACAAATGTAACCATGCACGTTATTTTATATCTATGCGCGTGTTTTGCAACCTTTTCATTCATTTACTTTTACTACACGAGACCTGGTGATTTTTCAAAATATCCAAGTTTCAGCTTTTCCTGACTCCAAAAAACTAATTTTTTGTTTTCTCTAATATGAACTGTAAAATAGAAAATATCCTCACAAAAATCCGAACTCGAGATTTTGTCAAATCTTCCTGTTTCGGAGCTGGCCTGTCAGTAATGATGGTATTTGAACCCAGAACCCAGACTTTTCGTTCCTAAATCTCCGATACCTTATAGTTAGTTTGACTATTAACTTGTTAGAAAATTGTATTTAATGAGTCTTGCAAACACAGTTTTAGAGTTATGTCCGTCTACGAATACGATAACTTAAAAATACTTTAAGATAACTGTATGGAATTGTGAATATGAACTTAACGCTATATTTGTAAAATTCCTATTACATTATAAACGAAAATCTATTAAAAGGAAGTCCTAAAGCCTGTTCAACAAAAATGAACACAATAAATACAAAAAAATTAAGGAGTTAGATAAATAAAATTTGGCACACATACTTAGCATCCAAATGAAAGACCCTATCCTCATTTCGCAAGGATTAACCATCTATTGATCAATTCTTTTGCATGCATGTAAACGCAATAATTCACAAATAATGGCTTAAATAATGAAATTCGATTTGTGATTTTGTTATTCGATTTTTGATTAAAATTGTTATTCTAAGTCAAATTTCGATTTTATTCGATCTAAAATACATTTTCTGTCACTTTTGCATACCAATATGTACAAGGGACATATCACGTATGATATTCACATTTAATATAAAAAAACGCAAATTTAGTTTACAGATCTTGCGAAATTACGTTGCAACTGGGCGATAGTTTTGATATTATCATCGTAAAGAGAAATATGAAGTAAATGCAGAATTTTGTTAAAATGCAATTGTTTCATTTTTAAGAAAAAATTATTAAAAAATAATGAATAAAATCCACGTAATGTAATGTAAAATCCATGTAAATAAATTTGATAACCACGATAAATCAAATTTATTCACATGTATTATTTCATAAAATGCAGTTAAGTTTATGGTGTTTTAATGAATTTTATATTTGTATATTTTAATGAACTGTTTCATAAAAAGTTCCAACGACCGAGATGAAAATTTCTGTGAAAAATGGGGGTGGAAGAGTGTTTATATAAATAAACAGAACGAAGCTAAACTAGCGTATCAAACCATGACCATGAGTCAAATACTCGAAAAAAGTGAACTAACAACAGAAGATGTTGACAAGTGGTCATTTTTCCTACCACTGGCCGAGAGTGAACTTAACCGGCTACTCCGACCTGCCCGAATACTCACTGAAAAATATGAATGACCGGAGTTGTGTCCTATGGTCCATCACCAGTCACGGTTCAACCCTTCATGTTGGAAGTACGCCCCTTCATTGATAGAAGACCTCACCATTTCTATACCCATCAGGGCAAGAACTAACCACCATACCGGAAGTTTCTCATCTTCATTTCTGATGTGTCCCCTGCTGGGAATGGCTGAGATTGGCTCCTTAACTACTATAAATAAGCGATAAGAAGGCACATTTGTAAATAACAATGAATCCACAAACTATTGTACATATTAATAACAGATTCTAATTTTATCGTCCACTGTGCATATTTGTTTATTAAGAATAGTACTATGTTTAAAAACTGTATTGTTTTCATCTACATAAGGACATTAAAATTGCTTATTTAAAATTCTTCCATTTTCATCTGGGCTTTATCTAGAGCAGCGATTCTCAACCTGTGGGGCGCGCCCCCCTATGGGGGAGCGAGCACACTAGAGGGGGGTCGCTAGAATATCCAAGAGAAAATATTATTTTTAAAAAATTATTAACTGACTGAAAGGAAAGCACACATACACATAGAAAACAAAATACATTTCAACATATTTAATAGCTTATTAATATTATTTTTAAAAAATTATTAACTAACTGAAAGGAAAGCACTTATACACATAGAAAACAAAATACATTTCGACATATTTAATAACTTATTAAAGTAAAACAACTTACTAAATCAAAGCTAATTATATAATTATTAGTGACTTCCTTGGGCCTGTCTTGCAGAGCAAAGTTTTTCGAAGGAAAGCTTAGTATTACAAATAGCCACTCTCAGTTCTGTTTCTATATTAGCAGATATCTATATTTTGTCTTCAAAGAAGCCATAGCAGAAAATCTGGTTTCACAAAGATAGGATGTTGAAAATGGTAACAGAATGCGAAATGCCCTTGTATTTAGTGCAAAAAAATCATCCTCTACTCCTGCCCGAAATTCAAATAGAGATTTATTATTAAATTGTCTTTCACTTGTCATGAAGTATATGAATTTTTCTTCCTCATCAGTTGAGAGTCCTTCGAGATTCTTATGAAATGGATCCTTAACCCACTCGTAATTTGCTATAAGTTTGTAGGCAGCAAGAAAATACTTTTTAAAATTCTTTGCCAGCATGGCTAAATGATTTTCAATGTTTACAAAAACAACTTTTACATGTTTTTCTTCAGCCTTATAAGTTTTAGTACAATCATCCACATTTGCAAACATTTTTAGATGTTTTTGCTTTAAATTTCTGCTCCACAATTCCAACTTTCAACAAAACGCATTAACTTTATCACTCGTATCCAACATATGTGTATTTGCTCCTTGGAGTTGAAGATTCAAGCTATTTTATTTCTCGAATATGTCGACCAAGTAGCTCAATTTCATCACAAATAAACCATCGCAAAAATTCTCGACCTCCGTTCTGTTTTCTTTTTCCAGGAAAATAGCAATTTTTTCTCTTCATTCATAAACACGTCCCAAAAATTTCTCACGTGATAACCATCTTGCCTCGCAATAAAATAGTAATGCTGAATGTACTGAACCCATGTCTTTACCAAGTACGGAAAAGATTCTCGATTTCAGATGTCTCATTTTTATATAATTTACTACTGTTACAACCTAGTTAACACAATATTCCGACCAGGACTCATTTCTTTCAAAGCCAAAGCTTCTCTGTGGATCATGCAATGTTTCCAGACGGACTAAGGCGATTTTTGTTTTACAAGTGCTTGTATACCTTGGAATCTTCCGGACACTGAACGGGCACCATCGGTGCATATTCCGAAGCAATTTTTACATTCTATGTTTGCCTCGTTCATAAAATAATTTAAAATAGCAAATAATACGAACGCTGTTATTTTGAGTTCTATTGGTTTGCAGAAACATAGTCCTTCTACTACTGACATATTATCACAAAATCGAACGTAGACAATTAAATGAGCATCTTTATTACTATTACTATCTGTTGCTTCCTCAAGCTGTAGTGAAAAACAATTTTTCACGCAACTTCGAGAAAAGCTGACACTGTATATCTTCAAGTATATCACCAATTCGACAAACAACTGCATCATTTGAAAGAGGTATGGACTGCAACTGTTTTGAAAAATTATCTCCAAACAATTCTACAATTTCAATTGCTCCTGGGAAAATAAGCTCTTCACCAATGGTGTGAGGTTTTTTACATCTGGCTATTTTAGATGAAACTTTATAAAATGCAATTAAAGTATTTTTATTCACAAACGAAGTTTCTTTAAAAAATGATTTTTGCTTTTTATATGATTTTAATTTTAATTCGAAGAATTCTCTGGGTTTGTTGACGTACTCACTATGAAGCGTTTCCAAATGTCGTTTAATTTTATGAGGTTCATCTGTGTACTTTTTGATGCTTGACTATCGTCTAATGCTCGCTTACTTCAGCTTAAAAATTTATCCATGGGTCTGCATAAATCTGCTGCCCTGAATATTTAATATGGTGAATTGCAATTAACAGGAAAACATATATAACATTCACATTCACGATAGATTCGATACCGATAGAAGGATTGACTCGAATGAGACTAACTGGAATTGAAATTTGCGTTATCAAACATTTTCCTTCTTCCTATGAAAAAACATTTGCTCTGCGCATGCTCGAGACGGCATCGGTCGTGTGGATTCCCTTTCTCAAACATTACTTATTTTTTTCTCTTTTGTTTAGTCATGCTTCTGTTTTACTTCTTTTTTTATTCGAAAAAATGTATTCCCAGTTTCTAAATTTATCTAACCCCGTCTAAGTTAACTTTCATTAACAAATTTTTCAACTTTCATATTCTTTAACGTTATCTCCCTGTTTGGCTTTCATTTCAATTATAATATTTAAATTTTCCCCTCTTTCATTCACTTCATATGTTCTCCGCCCGCTTGGCAAAATGGCAGATGTGGTTTCTAGGCAATTTTGGCTGGCGTTTCGCGTTTACTTTTGTTATGGCAGTTAGTTAAAAATAATTTAAAAACAGAATCCAAAATATTCAATATACATTATTGTTGTATACATTTTATTGTAAGCGGGGGGGGGGCGGCGATGAAAATTATGATTGAAAACTGGGCCGCGAATACTGAAAGGTTGAGAAACGCTGATCTAGAGTTTACAACTCGTTAAAATTTCCACCTAATTAGAATTTTTCAATCAGCGCCTCGTAATTTGATGTTTTTGATTCGACCCTCTGACATTTGATTAAAAAAACGTTTCCTACCTTTAAGAGCTATACTAAAACTTTTATCTTAAAAACTTTTTTTTTAATTTTTTTAATTTGGATAACAAGCAGAATTGCATCATTATCAAATTCACAAGCACGGATATATATTTAAAATGATGAGAACACGCCTTTCAAAAAGTTTTATCCTCTCTCTTATTGCATCGGCTTTACAAATCTTTTTTAAAAAATGAATGACCCCTTAATTTTAACCTTCGACTAAAAGTAAATGCCGCTTCATGATCAAACAATAATTATGCAATGTGATATGCCCTAGAAACAGAATCGATTCTGAATATATATAAAGTTAAAAACAGTAATAAATTTATTTTTCCAAGACTCAGCAGGCAAAAAAAAAAAAATGTATAAAAATAATTACAAGAGATTTCCTTTTTCGGATACATGAAGCAAATCGGATGCATTTATCGTTTCAAAGCTTTAAAATGTGTTTGGTGAATGTAATGATTTGACAGTAGAGTTATACAATTTCACCTTTTTCCCTAGTCTTATTAAAACTGTTATTGAGATTTCCTGTTTGAAAAATAAGTATGAATACAAATTAATATTTCTTGAAATTTCTTCAGAGTTTTTTTTAATTATTCCTAAATTCAATCAGATGATACATGAAATAAAATACATGTTTGGAAATATTTTAAAAGAGTATTCAAAAATATAATTGTTTCAGTTTTATTATGTCTTAACTTTTAATGTACTTCATCATACTTTTTCATTACCTTCAAATTGCTATTTTTAAAGTTTTTACCAGGTTTTTCTATATGTATGGAACCAAAATGTATAAGTTTTAATTAAGTGGTTATTAAATTTTGAAATTAACATTGCATATGGTAAATGAGAATACACGTTTTCACACAAATATGAAATTTCAAAATTTTAATGCATCAGTAAGTGAATGAAAAATCGACGACGAAATTCCATATTTGCAATCATGAAACATATGAAATTAAATAAAAATGTTTAAAATGTCATATTTTTTAATCCATTTAATTTTAAAAAAACGATAAAGACTAAAATATCAATGATAAAACAATAATTGTATGCTATGAATTCAGTTTCATCTATTTGTATGATATTGATTAAAACATTCAGTAAGTCTTATTAATGGATAAAGCAAAACTACATAACGCTTTAAGAACTTTAAAGGAATTCTAAACTTTAATGCTTGGTAAAAAATATAAAAAATGTAAATTTATTTATGTTCTGACACCAAATATATGTGAAAGTCAAGTAAGAACTTAAAGTATTTCACTATACATCAATCTTATTCATATTTTTCTTTTCGAAAAGTTTTCAACTCTTACTCTTGACTTAATTTTGATAAATGATCTATATCATGATCACTGCTTATTTATAAGAAACTTTAGCAAGACAATTACAGAATTTAAATCCATAGCTGAATTTCCAAATATGATTGAAACTTTAGCTATAAAAGAATTCTTCGTGCATTAAGCGATTGTTGAATAAAGCAAATACTGACAATAATATTTTAAATAATGATAAATGTCACACCAGAATTATCTTCTATTCTATTTAAATCAGTAGTAGCTGATAATATACTTTATCCCTCGTAGAAAATGAAAATTATAGCACATTTTATACCAAAAATTTACTTTAAAGAAACAACGAATTTAAAGAAAAAGAAAGAAATTGGTCCAGGAAAGGTAATTAACACAAATAATTTTCCTCTATTTTGAAACATATACTAAATGGAAATCTGGGTGGAAACTACTTTGATTGTATTTTCCTTTATATTATTCAAAATTTAATTTTATCAGTAATTCCAATGAAAATTTTCTCTTAGATGTCTACTTTTACAATCAAATCGATTTTGATTGAGCAAACCATGGTAAACTGAATTATTTTACTTAAATTTAAACAAGCCGATTTATTAACTACAGAAACTGACACTAAAAAGGTAATTGTTAAAAAAATTTACATCCTTCCTTTAAATATTAAATGTATGATAGCATGAGTATTCATCATCGAATTCCGAAAAAAAAGTCGAAGTTACTTCATTTTTACCTTCTCGTATAGGTAGTACAGAAGGAAAAAATATTGTAATCATCAAAAAAAGTTGAATCCGAGATTCTGACAAATCTCTTTGTTCCAGACTTCACTGAGTCAAGAAATGACATTTTTTAATCATTACTTTCATTCTGAGGATGATGTCTTTGTATACTACGTATAGAGGGTGCAGTAGCTTCTGAGGGTAAAAAACCCCTGAGCACCCGAGGGCAGAAGTCTGACTTCTAGCTCATATTAAGATGACACACACACACATTCACTTGCACAACCCCTTTTTACAGGAGAGCACATTCACACACCTGACAGATAGAACACAGATGAAGAACAACCACGCCCAAACCGGGACGCCCAGATCACGGAGAAGATGCGCTACCCCTATGCCAGGACGCCGGCTCTTGCTTTCTGTAAACAAGATAAATCAAAAATTCTTAGAGATGGGGTAATAAAACTTTTGTATGTGGCATTTACGCAAAAATTTTTGATTTCTATCAAATATTGAACAAATTCTGTTCACAGAAATATAAGTGAATATGACAATTAGCAAACGCAAAGAGCATTGTGGGTAGAATTTCGTACACAAATTTAAGACTTGAAATATAGTCTTATATTAAATTTTAAACCAAATCCATCAGCGGATTGATCGCCCTTTGACCTGTTGATTCGCAAACACATCGCAACTCAAAATCTCAGCAGTTAAGATAAATAAAATTTGACTTGTGATTCTGTTACTAAATTTACAGGTTTTTGTCAAATGTTGGTTTCAGTCGGTCGAAAATAGGGTTCCTAAAATAGAGTTTCTCACTTTTCTTCATTTTACGATGGAGCCCAAAACACTCACATTCTGGAATCGGAAAATAAAAATATGAGTACTCATAACGTTACGGTCTTGACAAATTATTTTTCTATGTGGAGGAGAGAGAGTATTACAAGCTTAAAAGATTTGCCTGTTCTGACGTGAAGTTTTTTTACCTTTGGTTTAAGAAATTTGTCTATTCTGATGTGAAAACTCTGTAGTTTTGGCTTAACAAATTTATCTTTTCTGATGTGAAAACTTTGTACCTTTGGTTTAATAAATTTATCTGTTCTCATTTCAAAACTCTGTCCCTTTTGTTTTAGAAATTTATCTGTTTTGATGTGAAAACATTGTCGCAATAATTCCCTTATAGACCGTTGAAAATTTCGTCCACAGCTCATTTGCTTATACTTTTACGTAAGAGTCTTTGTTTGTTTCAAACAATGGAAGTCCATTTATGATCTTCAAACTAACATTTAATTAGAAAGCATACATACTTAAATAATCTTAGATAAGTAAGTAGAGGTGCCACCTCCTATTTTAATGATTCAGAACATTTTTTCCATACTACTATGATACATTTCTGATATTGGTATTTTATAAGCCTCTTCAGCTTCATTGCTCATATTATTCTCATCTGTTACATCTTAGGTAGCTACTTTCAAAGGTAATAACTTCAAAACTTAAATCAGATTTTATTAAAATTATATGAAATATGATTATAATACAGAATAAAAAGCAAAAGATATTATTTCATCTGTGAAGTATTATAAAGACTATTTTAAAGCTCCTTCAGAATTCTAATGCAAGCCTTATTGCAGCTCTGACGGAAATTTGAGGAAATGTAAATGTAGAATAATAATAAAGTATAGAATAATAATCAATTACGTAATTCATAAAAGAAAGTTAAAGATATAAAAGTACAAAACAGTAATAAAAAACTTTTTGGAACAAATATCGTAATTTTGAAATGCGGTCAGATGATGGGGAAGGCACTTGAATAGGCACCCCTCTCCAGGCCACCGCGCCATTTTGGTTGAAAGATATTCTGGTTCGACGAATTTAACAGGAATTCCACTTGCAAGACAGATCTTTAACAAAATCCTTTTTCGAACTTAAAAATCTTCCTTTCCAACAGATCATCAGAGCTCTAAAAAATAACAGATGAATTATTTAGTATTTTCTTTCAGAAATTGTGTAAAGGAAGAAATCAAAGAGTTTCTTTTTACAAATTTTGATGGTAGGGATAAAATCAATATTAACTATACTAGCAATTTTTTATAGGTTTTTAATTCCTCAAAACCCAACAGTGCAGCAGATAATACATGTTCACTTTTTGATTGATTGTAGTAATTTCTTGTAAATATAATCTACAGCTATCAGCTGTATCCACGCCTCAACCTGTGACTAATTTTTTTCTTCTTTTAGGTAAAAGAAAGTAAAACGCATTTACTTTTCAATATTTCAGTTTATAGCCCTACAAAAAAAAGGAATTGATAAAAGTTGTATTTAAATTAAATTTGAAAAATTGATTAAAAATCAGAAAAAAAATTGCATCGTAATTGATGGCAATATAAAGTTAGTTTTTTTATATTTTAAGACTATGTAAAAATAACATTTGTGTGGTAATTTGTTAAAATTTTATGGCTAGAAAGCTTAGAATTTTTAAACCCCATTTAATCAAACTTAAAGGCGTAAAAACTCTTTCAGAACTCAGTTAATCCTTCTAAATAGTAAGAAACACGTGTGCTAAATTTCAGTCGAAACCATGAAGGAGTGTGGAATTGTAAAGGGTTCAAACAAACAAATAAGCATTCAATTTTATATATACTGGCAATTTGAAACAATGCAATGATAGATTTTGAAGATGATACCACTGAAGAAAATATAAATTCGGAAAACTTACAACAATACATATCTCGCATTTCTTCAACTTTGCAATTTTTCATTACATGAATCATTTCGTATTTTTAAACTTTTATCATCATATAGAAATGCCATATGCTAAGATGACTGATTGTACTGATCATCACGGAGAAAAGCGTTAAGAGACAGGATCAATAATTGTTTATTTTAATTATATTACGTTATTTATAAACAGTTTGAGGGTCAATGTGGAATTGTCTTCATGATTTTAAACTCTGGTTAGATAACGAGGACATCATCTGAATTCCCTCTCCAAAGTCTGCACCAAACCATCGAAATGAAGTTTAGTGTATAAGTGTATAACGGTTCCCCAAGCTTACATACACGATGGATTCTTGTACGGAACCTGGAACCCCCCTAGTTCCGAAACCGAGACTTCATTGCAAGGGCACTACGGCTCTATTAATAACAGAGTTCAAATGAAATTTTCAACTATCTTTCTGATTAAAATGTAAAAGACGTTAAAATTATTATTTTTTTAAAGAAATATTTGCTACATTTTTGTTCATTTTCTGCCAATATTACTACTTCATACGACAAAAAATAATCAATGGAAAGCAGTAGTTAAAAATGTTCATCCGAGTATGTCGCAGTTTCAAAGTAAATGTAATTGCTCATAGAAAATTTCATCTCACTGCACTTTGTCTTACGCTCTGCCATAACATCACTTCAGTTTTTATTCCACAAGATGCATAGTGGACGAAAGCACAACGAGTGACGCAGATGGTATGTATTAAGGGGATATATTGACTTCATTAAAATTTATGAAGTAGAAAATAAAATAGGATATGTATGATATGTATTAGGATGCAGATGATATGTATTAAGAGTATATACTGAATTTATTAAAATTTATTACGAAGAAAATGAAATATCAAGAAATCAACATTATTTTTACGTAAGTATTTTGACCAATTATATTATCATTATCCATGCTGTGTAATAAATGAAAATTACTGGTTCCATTGTAAATCATAGCGACGAATAAAATCTGATTCTATAATTAAGACTGATTAATTAAATGTTAATTAAAGATTAATTAACATAGGAATTTAATTATGATTCAGCTTTTTAAAGCAAAATAATTGCTTAAATCATTGAACTTTATTTACATATTTGTCAAAACTAAAACCATTGACACTGTTAGATGCTTAACCTCAATGTTTTAGCTGATTAGCTCATTTCAATTCCCATATTCAGATGCAGTTTGACTGATAAGATTTATCAGTCTAAGAAATATGCACAGTTGATTTTGAATGGAAGACTAAGTATTTTATCTGAAGGGCAAAACTCATATAAAAGCTTCTGTAAATTTGTTCTAAATAGCACTCTATTTTGTAACTCATCCATTTCAATAAAATACCAATTATTTTTTGGCGCAAACATTATCAATATAAAAATGATCGCTTGCTGATTTCAATAAAAACTCTAACTTCTTTTATGCCTTGTTATAGTTCCTAGCTCATTAATCAAAATAAAGTGGCATCCTACTTAATTGATTTGTGGGCAAAATAAAAATAAAATCAAGTAAAAAATACATAAATATTGTCTTCCAAGGAGTATTTTACTCGATCTGACACCAAAAACAGGAATTTAATAAATTGTTATGTTGAGAGTAAAGTAATATTTTATGCAGCTTGCAAACTCCGAAAAAGCATTTGTCATTTTTAATAAATCAATAATAACATTTTTTAAATTGTGAAATTCAGAAGCACTATTTTTTCCACTTTAGTTTTCAAAAAGTTTCTTGTTTTTATAACTTCTACTCGACAAACTTTTAATATTATTTTATACTCTTCTGTTTTAATTAGAAAGTGAAGACATCTATTCTTTAAGAAAATTAAAATACTTCCTAATATCTTTTCTTTTTCTTAACTAATTTTAAATTAGAATGAAATAAATTGAAAAGAAATGTGAAATGCTGAGAATCAACTGTAGGAATGAACTTTAAACTTGCATTTTTCAGACTCAAATTTCAAATATTTGCATTATAATACCTTAAAACTGTAGTAAACATTATAGGAATTTCTTTTATTTCAGTGTTCAAAAAGTACAAAAACTTATTTTATTTAGAAAATTTGAATGCATACAGAAACTGTTTATTTAGTGTCTCATTGGAAATAACTTCTCAGTGCAACTATGCGGAATGCAAGCCTCCGTCCGCCACTTCCATCAAAACATTCTTCACTTAAATTGCACTTATTTGGAATTGACGAATCGTTGCCTTTTCAACAATTATCTCATTCTAGGAAAATGACAAAGTCGTATAAGTCAAAATTAAAGAATAACTAAAAACAATAACTCTATCTCCAGATATCACTTTCTATTTCCTCAATTAACTTCATTACCATGCCTTGCTTTGAGCTGATGAAATAGAATAAAATGCAAACTATTACAATCTGAAATGATGAAAAAACAAAAGAATTATTTAGTCATTTTTGTAAGACAAAATTCTGCTGAATTCGATTTTTAAAATATCTCATATCATATCCTGATTTATGAAAAATGCATTAAACTAGCTACAGATTTTTCAAAAGAAATTGAGCTATCAAGAAAAGAGAGATGGTTTTAATAGTGTAAATATTGCTATCAAAATTCACAATGCCCAATTTTGATCAAAAATTGAATTTAAGACTTGTACTTTTAGCAAATCAGTTTAATTTAACACACTTTGATTGATTGGATAAGATATGCAAGGGAACTCAAACTTCAGCTGCTTCCTCATGGTGCCATTTCAAAAAAAATGTAAGATGGATGTAGATCTGCGAAATTGTATTCTGCTATCAAAATATAATGTAAAAATCACTCATAATAGGGAGTTACCAAATACAATTGCCTTCTAAGATGTTAAATACCATAATGCGTCTATTTGTAAAACTTACGAGATTTTTTCAAAATTTATCGCAGGGATTTTAAATATTTCCATATCATCAGCAACTAAAATGAAATACTCTGGCGCTATCATGGGCTAAAGATTGTTACTTTTATACATTGAGTGTACAGGTGAAAAGTTTTGCTTTAATCTTTATTTATCTATTTATTTGAGATTTTAATCCATTTCGTAACTGAAACTGTCAAGCCCTATTAGAATTTGAAATTCAAAATAATTTTTTCAAGACATTTAATGAATGTAAAAAGCAAGGATAATTTAGTGTTTTCTGTATAATTAAAATTAATTCAAGTGATATATTGTTTTCTTAAAATTCTACTTCTTATTAAAAAATTAAATTTTATTTTAAATGCTTTTATTCGATTTTATTTAATATATATATATTCTTAAAAGCAAGTCATGCCACACACTATGAGAATTTGTTTTATAGTTGATTGTCCTTTCATTTATTACCAAACAAATTATATTTAAATATTAAATCATTTCAAATATTGAAAAATCTTTGCAAATATGTTTAATATTGCACAAAGCATAAAACAGCATTTAAGAACTATGGACAACCAATTAAATTTCATATGCATATACTCCGCAAATAACTTTCAAATAACTTTTCTTGGATATATTTTTACATGAATTATTATAAAATATTATAAATAATTCATCTTTTCGGAGTACGAAGTATCTCACAAACATTTACATGTTCCATAAATCAGAAACGTGATTAACAGTTTATTTCTTCATTCTTTAAACATTTCTTAAGAAATCCTTAACCGAACATTGAAAAAATACTATTTCCGGACAAGTGCAATTTAATTTAAGGGACATAAATTTACCGAAACATATCATCAATATGTTTCTGCTCCCCATTTTTTTAATTCATGACTCTCTCTCTCTCTCTCTCTCTCTCTCACACACACACACGAACACATTTTTTCTGTGCGCGAGTGTATATATGTGAGTAAGAAGAAGTTTATATATATATATATATATATATATATATATATATATATATATATATTAATTCTAATTTCAATTTAATTAATTTCAAGATTTTATCTTAATTTAGCCCATAGTAACTTTATTCTAAAATATTCTCTTATTTCGTGATCCAATTCCACTGTCTCTACTTAATTAATTCAAGAGAAGCTTTGTTAAATTGCAGAGTCAGCTAAAAGTCTCTTCACTGTCTTCAAACTGCATTCTGCTTCACAACAAATAATGTTACATATATATATATTAATATATATATATAATTCCTTACTCAGTTTTATTAGTGACATTTTTATGATGATATTCTCTTCATTAGACACACTAACATCATATTCAACTAGTATAAAAGTTTGTATTTGTAATATTGTTTTGCGGAACTCCGAAACAAGTAACATACTTCACTCTTGTAATGGATTCTGTGTATCCCCATGGAAATGAAGTCTCTATTAGGGTCATACTTTTTCATGAGTCTGAGTGTAATTACATGGAACATTACGTTTGACTATGATGGAATTTTTTTTCTCTTTTAAAAATGGTTGAAGGATTCTTCCATATGGAACTCGTATGACTCTTTTTAATTTTCGGATATTTCGTATATTAAAATAATAGATCCATTAAAAATAAAAACAGAATAAAAGAAATAAAACAAGAAAAATCCTAAAAACCGTATTGCAACAACTTTCATTAAGTAGCTAATCTTAAGTAATAATCTAATTAAAAATAAAAATTTCTGGAAGCATTCGCATAAGTATGTTTTGTAGCTCAAACTATAAAGGATTGTATGTCATATGGCTCTAGAACTTTTGAATTTCGAGGGCGAATATGGTTATGAGCAGCAATGATTCAGCTAATCACATTTCAGAACATAATTTCAACATCGGTTCCGTAAATACAGAATAGTAAAGATAAAATTACTGTAAAGTGATGTATCAGCAATTTTTCAAACTATTTTTTTATTTTTAAAAAATTGGTTAAATTTACTAAGCTTATTAATTTAAAATTTACACGAATAAACAAATACCCAAGAAACGAAATTACAAAATTTTTAAACATTGAAAAAATGTGTAGCTTTACCATTTTATATTTTTTTAGCTCATAGAATTCAAAAATAGGTTCACATTAATCATTGTCTACAGAAAGCACTTCTTAATTCATTTACTAAATAACAACCTTAACAAATAACTGCGTAACGTTTTAGAAAAAAATGCGCGTAAACTATAAAATTTATGAATTATTCTGTTTTCATTTATACCTTTCCATGATTAATGTATTTGGAATACCAGTTTGAATTCGATTTAAAAATGTAATGCTTAAAATCCCCGCTATATTTTAAACAGTTCAAATATATCTCAATTTTCTTGAAAATAAAATTACATCAAAAAGTACTGAATTTTCTAAGGTCCGAATAAAAAAAAATACAGAATAATTTTTTGAAAGCAATATCATACAAAAAATGCTATTAATGCACTACAGAAGACACAGTTTTTGTTAGTTCATATATTTTCTTAAATAAATGACATACTTAAAGCTTTCATGCTACACTAATTAATAATATAAGAAGCTTTAATGAATGAATTTGTTATTAAAACTCATTTTTTTCTCTAGATTCAAAATGAAATTAAGGTTTAAAAAAATCTGTGATTCAACCAGTATGTTTCATATACTCATATACATTTATAGTAGTTAATCATAAATTGTTACTACAGGAATCATTAATAAATGAAATTTAAATTCAACCCGCAATATTTTATACAGCGTAAACTATTTTCTTAAATTTCAATTTTTCTTATTCGTAATATAGATTCATCTGAAATAGAATAAACTATATGAAAATTTTAATATCCTAATTAGTAAAACAGAAGATATTGGTTTTAGCAAATCATATAATTGTCTTTAATATGTTGTAATTGAGCATATAAATAACCTTCTTGGAGAAAACCAAAGCTTAGAATTTATATAATAAATCTGAATTTTATGACAAATTCATCTCCATTTTTGAAAAATATTGTCATAAGTTTTTAAGACTCGTTATTGAGAATTCCAGACCCTTCATTGAGAATACAACAATGAAAATTAATTTTTAAAAATACAGAACTAGACTAAAAGTATGTAACATGAAAAAAATTCTGAACTTGTTCCTTTATTTTTTAAATTACATTTAAGACTTAGAATTTTCTAGAAGATACATTTTGACAGTAAATTTTCCAATAGATCATAATAATAAAATTAAAGTTTTAATAATTTCTTTAATTTGAATTGCAGTAGATATAAAAAAATATTAGCTCGCTACACCTTTTTTTATAACCAAATGTAGATGTGGAATCTTTCATAAAGTAAATTAATATAATTAATTAACATTCCCGCTTTCTTTGCTATTTTTAATAACCAAATACTTTATCGGATTAATAATAAAAATACATTCAAGATTGAATAAAATTCATAAAAGGAAACAGTTCACAGAGTTTTAGAGTCCTTTACACTTGAAAGCATCTGAGGTATCAGTTACAAAAAGAAATTGCATTTTGGTAACACTAATGATGCATTTATGCCAAACAAAAAAAACACTTTAAAATTTGAAGATTTCCTTGGAATGCTGAATAATATAGGAATAAACTAATTTGAAGATCATAAAGATGAAATATGCGTTCAAGATATCTTGAATTGCTTAAATGCTATACTTTTTAAAAATCTGAATTGAAATGATTAATCAGAGAATTTCATTTCCAACAGGAGAGCCGTCATTAGCATTTCGAAATAAATCAAAAATAGCAGTCCCGTTTATTTTTTCTTCATTTTTTTTCGATCCTAAGTGCTTGATGTTTAATGTCCGATTCACATTTCTTAAACAAAAAGGAGTTTTCTGCTATAAACTAAGCTGCTCTTTAAGAGTGAGTGAAATCTAATTTGCATTCTTCAAAAAGACGGTACGAAACAACGTAAGTGGTTCTTAAAATAAAAGTATAGGAATTTCAAATCTCTAAGGATAAAGATTAACGACTTATTTCCTGGAAATATAACATTTTTTGCAGTAAATCTGTTTAATTCTTTGCGAAGTAGACTTTCTCGTCTTTTTAAACAGAATATCAAATATCAACAAGCTCATAATTCTCTAAATTTATTGAAATTTTATTTAGATTTTTTCAAACAATTAACTTTTTTATCACTTTCTTAATTATGTAAAAGAAATAAAACCATAAATTAAACTTTTTTCTGCTTTTCAGGCTTATAAAGAAGAAAAGTTTTTCCAACATTTTTTGTATTTATTACGGAAAAATTCCCCATAATTGTGTTGATGAAACTGTAATAATCTTTTCTAAAAATTATTTCAAAGAGTTAAACAACAAAAGAGATAAGGCTAAAGAATTGTTTTATTTCTTCATTTCGTGTATTTAATTTATAAATAATAATGCAGTTTACTGCATCATTTTTTTATATAAAAAAACACAAAACAGCATTTTACTGATTTTTCTTAAACGATTTCTATTTAATTCTTAAATAGAATAAGCTCTGATTATTCCTCTTATAATTAGGAGAAACAAGAGAATTGTAGAATTTCCAGTTAAGACTGTAGTCTGATAATTTCATATATTACTTTTCCAAAAAGAAATGTAAACCGATTATTTTCAAATCATTTTGCAGACAGGACTTTAAAGGGGGGAAAAAACAGAAAATCCATAAAGAAATTTCAAAATTTCCATAATAGATTATTTCATAGATCAACGTAATAAAAATAGAATTGCGGAATTATTTATTGCGAATCATCTCTTTATCTTTTCAGACCTTGCATGATTTAAAAATCGAAAAGAATAAAAAAAACGTTGTCGTATTCATGTCTCAAAGTTTATATAGGCAAAATAAAATGTCATAATTATAAAATGAATGGAAATAAATGTTATTTTTCTTTTCTTTGGGCATATTAAATTTCAAATAATTGCAGCGGTTCAATCAAATGGTTTATCTCGAGTTTGATAAATTTTCCGCATGAAAAAACAGAATTTGTAGTTATTTTCAAAGAGTAATATCAATTATGGTGACGTCAATAATTTATAAAGTAAGGAAAAATAAGTATATTGAGTTTCATGCCTTTTCGCAATATGATGTGTCTTAATATCTTGTTTTATTCCTTCATTAAACCGAATGGTCCTACACTTCGATGCATTGATATGTATAACGAGAGTATAAAGAGACTGCATTCGAAAATTTTTGAATATCAAAGAAATAAATATGATGTTATTTCTCTGATAATACGCTTGATTACTTTATGTCAGGAAAAGGGTTATATTTATAAATCAAAACTGAAAAGAAGTTGGGCTGTAAAGCAATTTCATCAACATGTATTAGAAGAGCATGCAGAGTCCCCATTCGTAAATTTCTGAATTAAACAAATAAAAATTATGCGTTTCTGTGATAATATGCTTAATTACGTTGCATTAGAAAGAGAGTTATATTTTTAAGTCGAAACTGAATAGATGTTGAATTGTAAAGCAGTTTCTTTGCATGAGCTTGTATAAATAATAAAATTCATTTTAATTTAGGTTTCTTCTAGCAAAAGAAACGTTATTAAATCTTTTATTTTACATCTTAACAACGTTTCTTTAATTTTTAGTATAATAACTGCATCAGAATATGGGAAATTTAAAATCTTTCCTCATAAATACATAAGATTTACAATGAAAATGTTTCACTCGCTTATATTTATACATTTTTAAAATGTACTCCAAAATTACGCTTATTGTACACAATATATTAAAACAGTTCTGAAACGGCTGTGAACGCTATGACATATAAAATTGAAATAAATCTATAAAAAATGTATTTGTAATATAACTTTTCTTACCAAGATCTTATCGTTGACTTCATTTCCAAAAATTTACCTTTTGAATTTCTATTTAGATAGCATTCCGCAGAAAACAGGATTTACAATACTATCCTTTCAATCCACTATGACTAATTAGGATTCAGTTGAAAATGTATTACTGGGAAAAACCAGTCAAAACTTCAGATTTTATATTAGAGAGTGTTTTGAAATTGACTCAGCTTTGAATGACAAAACTCTGGAATTAATTGGTTAATTAATCAAAAGCAAATTTTACATTAAATAGCACATATGAAAAGTTAAACTAAAAATTAAAGCAAAAAAGATTAAATATTTTCATTGTTCATCATTTTTTTTTAATTTTTCTAATAACCTTTACAGATAGAATAACCATGTATACCAATAAAATTTTAATAAATTTTAAGAGCAATTTTTGTAACTTAATCTTAAATTGATTTTTTTTTCATGCATTTTTTTATCATTCATTTTTTTTTCATTATTTTTTTTTCTATACACAGAAAAAAAACATTTACCAAGTTTATGGTTTTTCCCAAAACCTTCAATGAAAAATATCAAAACGAGAATTTTCTTTTTTAAATCTAGCACTTATCATGAAATTCCCCATTATTTTCTGAAGATGATATATTATTCCAAAAATACGATACCAAAATACGGAAAATTTCCCAGTATGAAACTTCAATGATGTGTCAATATAATATTAGCGCTACGAATCTACTGGTATTCCCATACAAATAGAGAGAAGGCAATTCTATTAAAAATATTTGCTTTTCTATCTGCAAACATTGTTATCAGTTTCAAACCTAACCTCGAATGGCTCAACACAATCCAACAAAGAAAAACCCGTTTCCCTCATTATCACGTTCCTTAAATCCCTATTATCAGAAACAGTTTTCTTTGCTTGTTTCACATATGAATGAATTTATCTCAGTCGTAAAAGCTGTTGTAACAAAACGATTTATGCAACTATAACAGGGCTTGAAGCAAAAAAGGGATTACTTACAAATTTAGATATATATTTTTCTTTACACTTTGCCTCGCGAAAAAAATGGTTCTTTCTTTTCTCATTTTTAAGTGATGTGCCGTCTTTCTTTTCAAGACGTTCAATACATTTATTGTAAATTATATACTTCAACATACATGATTTACTATTAAAATTTTCTAAGATTGAATGATTAAAAAAAAATTTATCTAGGAATTTAAAAATTTCAAATCAAAGAAAATTAGAATCATTGTTCCATGAAATTTCTAAGTCATTTTTTTCTCAGAATTTATTTGTTTTAAAGTTACGAATTTACATGTAAAGATGTTTCAAAAGATATACGTCACTTTAA
>JAPMOR010043764.1:122225-175435 GCA_026543865.1 Argiope aurantia
AACATTGTGTAGAATTCATAAAGCAAATAAAATTGTTCATGAGTTCATGATGTTTCAATTTAAATGTAAGAATCATTCTTAATCTCCAATTATGCAATTAAATTTGTTATTTTTTCTCTTTATTCCTTAAAATTATCGATCATAAAAATACAAAATCCTGCATCAATTCTGCATTAAATTTAAATGTACATTTCGAATCATTCTTATTCTCGAATTATTCAATCAAATTTGTTATTATTTCTATTTATTCTTTAAAATCACAGATCGTAAAAATGCAAAATCCTGTATTCACTTCCTTTTTCAATAAAAAGAAATCTACGATGGATTTTCTTTAATATATAAAGAATCTAAAACGAGCCCCTTTATAAAACCAAACACTTGATAAAGAAGCCATATAATAACGAACCTCAATATTCAAATATTCAAATTGTTTAGCACGAGAAGAGACATGTTGAACAGTATGTATTTGCGGTCTAACCAGCTGATCTTACCCGAAACTTATGTGCAGCTTGCCGAAATACTTTCCTGACTGTAATGAAAACTTTTATTTTCTAAAATAGGTCCTTTCTCGCCTATCTGATCTCATATTCATATAAAATATTCATCCCTCACACGTATGAAAGAATTTAAATAATGTCTCCATGAAAGACAATGAAAGATCAGTGCTACCTTTTCGTTGTAGGGATCGAAAGTTCTGGCCATAATACATTCAATTGTTTCACAGCAATGCTGCAATTGCCCATTTGCATGCAAAGTAGGAGAACTAGGAAGAGGTTGCTTTTTTTTAAAAGACCAAAGTTGTCGCTCGAAATGAAGCTACTTGATATAAGAGGGAAATTGGTCTTTAGTTTAACGTGTTCGTGATTTGGTATTTACAGAATTTTATGCTCTCTCTCTTCGTTTGATGTCCAATGAAAATTATAGATGAGAGTTATATTTACAAAGAATTGCGAGTGGTTAGAATCGAGATAAATGATTTTGAAAATTCAGTTTTGCAGTTATTTGAATAATAAGAAGTCATTTCTCAAATTCAAATCGGAAAATAGTTGAAGATATAGCTTTATTTGGTTTTATAGAAATTTATGATGAAAACAGCTCACTCTTGATAAACAATCTTGAAGATTTCTTGGGTTTTTTTCCAAATAAATGCAAATTTTATTTCATTTTTCTGAAGTTTTAAATCTATAGGAATGTTTGTTTTTTGTAGAATAAAAGATAAGTTACTCGAGTAATGAGATTTGAATATGAAATACTTTCTCATTCGCTTCTACTTATTGAAGAAAGCAACTCATAAAAATTTTTCTCTTAATTGAACCAAATTAATCAAAATCGGTTATTGATATGCACGCTTAATAACTATGGGTTTTCCCAGAATAATTTCTGCTTATAAATTTACATCTAAGAATGATAAAATGTTTTGAAGAAATCAACTTAATTTTAATTTTTAGGAATTCTTCGAAACAATAAAGGAAGTAATACAATGATGAAAACCAAAACCTGCATGAAATAAATAAATTAGGAATCTTTCATCACAGATACCTTTTTAATATTCTACAATATGCAAAATTCCACCCTAAAGGTAAAATACTTTATTTAAAACAGGAAATATTTAAAATCTAATTAGCATCTAAATCAAAATTTATTAAAAATCTTTTCAAGCTCAACATTGGCATAATTCATCGTATTTACAATTTTTATTTTGAAAAATGTAAAATTTTGAGAAATACATTAAAAGCTGCAACAAAACTAAAAGCACTTGCATGAAAATAAACTGCTTTTAAATAAACTGCTGTAAGCTTTTTAAAATTAAAATTATTTTAGAATCAATTATTTCGCCATGCTTGGTAACTGTTGCTTTGTTTATTTGCAGAAGAAAAAATTGTAATTTCTCTAATCATCTTTTTCTCAATTTCCAACATGATTTTTTCTATTCAGTGTTTCATGTATTTGTTTACTAAGAGACATTTCTTGAAGATAACTAGCGTTGCATAAAATTGATATTGATCAAAATCTTCTATTGACTTAATGAGAAATAATCTCATGGGAGCATAATACAATAAGGTGCATAATTTCAGATTATTAATGCAGTAAAACGGAAGAAACACTGAATATATTGTTGCAGCATAGCCATAATGCATGCAGTTATCAGTAAGAATTTACCATCAACTTCAAAGATTACAGAGATTGAACAGAAGATAATTATGAAGTGAATTCTATTATATAAATTACAAAGAAATCTTTTATCTGATGTTTAGGACTATTATTTATTCATATTAAAATTTCAAAGCTCAACTATTCATTATTACTGAAAAGAAAGTGCATGTCGTGTTAATTTCACACTAATTAAGCTTATCTTAAAGAATATGTTATTTGAAATTAGAATAAAAGCGTTCATTTCTTTTGTGATTTTAAAAACCAACAAAATGGTTAAAATTCAGAAATTTTTATTTTTATTTTATAAATACACGTTGTTGTTGTTTTTTGGTTTATTTGCCTTAGGATTACTTATTTTTGAATTTAAATAGTATAAATGTTTATGTATTTTCATCTTTCTTCAATACTGTTACTTTAATTCTATTGCGTAATTTTTTTATGAAGGAAGCCAAGCACACGTTTCTAAGTTAGTGATTGCAATGATTAATACTTCAAAATCTTTATAAGTTAAAAAGAAGATGCATGCTAGGATTTTATCATTTGAATCTCCATTAAATGTATGAATTTTAATTTTCCTTAATCAAAATATCATTGGTCAAGAGTATGAAGGTACAGGGTTAATAGAAAATAAAACTTTATTATTATAACAGTAAACACGGCGCTTCATAGCCCAGACATGTTAAAAAATTTTGATAGGATCTTTTATTCTATTTTTCTACATTGTTATTCGTTTTAATCTGCACGTATAAGCATTCAATCCTAGTAAGAGTCATTAGTATGTTCTTTGCTACATTTTCTTCTCAGAATACAGTGAAACTATAGGGATTTAATTAGGGTGTTATTTCATATACGTGACTACAATAAATTCTCAATTTGTTATTTGAATTTCTACAAAAATCTTGAACGCAATAAATAACCCTTGAAGATTTAGCCCAATTATTAATTTTTTTATAATTTTTGGTATTTGTCAAGCATTTTCAATTCTCTGGGAATATTTATTGACACTAATTTGAAAAAAACTTCGTATTTCATGATATCAAATTAACTAAAAAAAGTAATATTTTTAGTCATTAATTCCATACCGCTTATCTGCTATTTACCTTGCTACGACTGAAATTATCTTTTCTGTCAAAATAATGTAGTTATTATTTGAGGGAACTTCCAAATTTTAAACGGCATTAACTTCAAGCTATGAAAGAATAATGCAGACTAATTTTGTTAGAAAAACATAGAATTTTTGTTAAATATTTTTCTGAATGCGAGCTTCAAAAGTTTTTAAAAGAAATTTTTCTGAGCATCAATCCGATTCAACAGCATCATTTTCAATAATTTCAAACCCATAATTTACGTTTTTGATAATTGATTACGTTTCAATAAATTAAATTTACATTTCAAAGCCTTACAAAAATTCTGAAATAACAGAGATAAGAATTTAAGTTCTTATTTCTGTAAAAATTAAATGTATTTTTCAGACTAATATTGAAACATTTATACAAACTTTATACTTTATTACTTTTTATTTATAATTTATTTTTATTTATATTTATTATTATTTTTATTTATACTTTAAACTTTATACTTTAGATTTCAAAACTTTCTCAGAATCATCATACTAATAAATAATTTCATTTAAAATTTTGCATCATTTTATGCTTTGAAAAACAATATGAAATAAAATGTATTTTGATATATTAGTATTGAAAGCTGTATTTTATTTCAAAACGAAATCATTAGACAGCAGTTATATAAATATATAAAAAAATAATCACATTACGTATAAAAGTGTCAATAATATCAATCGTTTCAATGTATTAAATACCATAACTCGAAACTTACATTGAAGTTTTATTAATAAGATTTTAAAAACCTCTTCGTTAAAAAAAATAAAAAGGAAGCGCTTACCAAATTCTTCATCCCCAACTGTTATATTACTTAAACACGTGCTATGCAAACGTATAAAAAAGTGTATAATAAATGCATAAGCAAATATGAGCACACGGCAACAGCACAGGAACTGTATAAAAGGAATCAAAAGAAATCCATTATTGGGTTAGACGTCCCATTTCTAGAGAAGGAAGGGGAAAACTCCCAAAAAAAGGCAATGCGTTTCGAACATCTTAAAATACGAAATCTCTTTTTGCCCTAGAACTCGTCTGAACCAAGCGAGTTTGAAATAGTCCTTGACATATTCAGAGGTATCTACGAACTAAACGGACTATTTTGGCAAATCTGTTACCTTAAATGCAACAAAAGGTATATATATATTCAGGATATTGAGACTAGTTTAGGGACTTGCAACAAAAAAAAATTAAAATTTTGTGAAGTACATAAAATTCTGAAATTCAGCGAAGGATTTGAAAATCGTCCAAAAGAAATGCATTCAGCTTTTGAAAAAAAGTATCGATTCGGCATTTTATTAACTAAAATTTACTCATTTATACTATACGAATACGAATTACAAAATACTCAAATCATATTTGAATCTATTTGTACTTAAATATTTTTTTTTAAAAAAATCCATCATCATTTACTAAAATTAGCATAGCACTGACATAACATAATTTTATCAATTAGTAATAAATATTTTTGGTTTAATGTAGTAAATAAAAATATATATTTCTAGTAAAATAATCGCATACGTTATAACAGAAGTAATATTTATTGGGCGTATAGACATATTTACAGATTTTTAAGTAATAAATCATCATCGTATAAAACCTGTAAAATTTTGTGTTGATAAAAAAAAGTATTTTATATAAATTATATAAAATGATATTTTTGTATAATTTATATAAACTAGAAAATTTCTTTTCAGATAGAAAGTTTAATTCTGTATTATTTTATTGACTAAGAATGAAAGAGTATTATAAAACAAGTTTCAGCAAAAAAGTGAGGTTTTTTTTTAATTCAAGAAGATGCTTATTAAACTGCAAAAAGTTAATTCAAAATATCGCAAATATTCTAAAAAAGTTGCAATAAAAAATCTAACTATAAGCAGGTTATTGACAGATATCGTAAAAAATTTAATTTATCATAATTAACTTTATTTATAATTTATGAATAAAGAAAAACTTCCAGGCTCTACAATAAAGACTAAATATATTTTTAAGATAGTTTTAGAATGTTTTAAGAAATTATTTTAAATCGAAAAAATTGCTACTTTAAACTATACATTAAGAAAAATGGGAAAATTTTTATTATTTGTCTATATTTCACTTAACATTATGGTTTTTATTTCATCTTAGAATTTTTTTCATTTTTATCAAGGTGATAATTACAATAAAACTTATTTAAAACAAACAAAGGTAGTAAAATTCAATAGTGACTTGAATTCTGTTGAAGTATAATATTATCTGTTCGTAACTTAATGATGGAAAGAACATAGAGGGAAGTAAACCTGGAACTGTGACAGGAACTTCCCTAAGTAAATGTTTTGTGTATTGATTTTAAAGGAACGGCCATTATCTCTGTTTCTTATCAATGTAAATAATAGCTGATAAAAAATAAATTGGAGGTGAAAATTGGTGTCACAATTTCTAATTTTTTTTTTCCTGACCTTCACGGTTTTTCTATTTCAGATTTCTCACTTAAAACATTTAATAAAGAAACTCTTCAATGAAGATAATGCTTAATACTGAATCTTTAAAATTAAACGCTTAAACTGGGTTTTCTATAATTCAGGATTTTGAAATTCTTTTTTTTAACCTTTTTTTGTCCCCAAATTTATTAACTTCTCGGTAATAAAGAATAATTATAAAAAGTTATAAAATACAAATTATTATTTCTTAATTATTTTTTAAATAGCATAACTATTTAAATATAAAATAAATATTAAAAATTTGTAACATATACTTAAATTTAAAAATATAAATACTAAGAATCGGGAATATTAATTTTAAGGAGATACTTAAAATTTAAAAATAACAGTCTTCTAAATTTGAATACTAATATGTAAGACATTTTCGAAAGAACAAGAAAATTTTAATGAATATTTATTAATATTTAAGGATCAATTAATAGTTCTAGAGCTATAAATTTTATTTTTATTATTTGTTGTGGTTTTTGTAAACACAGCTGAGTAACTATGACGATTCTTTGTGATAAAGAAAGTTTAATTCTGGTGATAATTATGTTTCTTTCTTTCTGAGAAAGAATATTTGAGTAAAATTGGTATTATTGAACTTTTTGCTAATAAAAAGTGTAACAATCTAGTATATATCATAGATAATTGAACCTTTGTAATACTACTATATATGTATATCGAGTAAAAGAAAGGAAATTTTCTTCGAATTAATTTTCAAAATTAATTTAAAAATGAGCGACGTGAAAATTACGCATGTAAGATACATCATTAATGTACTTCAATTAAAAATATATTATTCAGCTCAGCATCAATTTTATTATTAGTTCTAATGAATATTTTACTAAATTAGTCTTTCGATTAACATTTCTGCATGAAATCTAAAATAGTTGAATCATGTAACCGTAGGTAAAATAGGATAAATAAGCAATTTTTGAGAAAATGTTTTGCAGAATTCCGAAGTTACAATAAGATACTACTTTTAATTTGCCTTATAAACAAAAATTTATATATGTAAGTTATTCTTTTAAAAAGATTTCTAAAAGACTAGCTATTTTTATGAAATCCAAATTTTTTCTTCTTGCATGATCCATTCTCTAATTGGAAATAACACAGGTTTAAACGTCACAGAATAAAAGATTTTAATAAATTTATTACACTTCAAAGGTATTTAAAATTTATACGATTTCAATTTCGCTTTTTTGCAAGCAAAATAATTTTTAAAAAATACGAGGAGAAAGATAATTTTTGAAGATCATTTTAAACTTATATTTTTATCAGAAAATTGTAATTATCTTAAATAAATTCATTTTCAAAATATTTTCCCAATTTCAAGCTTAAGAAAATTTTTACTTAGATCAATTCAGTCAATAATTCATATAATTCTATTTCAATCGTATTTAGTTAAAACAACATGCATTCTTTCTCAAAATAATACTTTCAATTGCTTGAAGAAAATATTTGAAAATATTTTATTTGACATTCTACATTTCTATAAGTCTTACTTATAGAAATGTAATAAATAAACTTTGGATGGAGACATTGGACAAAGCCTAAAAATAATATTGGTGAAAATATTTGTAGATGATTTTTTTTCTTCAGGAATATCAAAAATTAACCGGAGAAAATCATTGATTAATGTATACTGAAATAAAATATGCTTACGCAATCATAGATATCTTTTTCACATGTACATTCAATATCTTAGTTAATATAAGATTTCAATCAAGTATCTTCTTATGTAAGATTTCTATAATATAAGATAATTAATCAAGCCAAAAGGTGTTAGCTCATTTCTCCTACAAATTATTATTATTAGCAAATTAAGCTTGTTTGATATCAATAATTATTAAAAATTACGTAAAAAGGATTTTAAAATTTCTCTTTTTCTTTAAAAAATATTCATTGGGAAAAATTATTTTGAAGTATTAAAAAATAATAATTTCCTGGAAAGAAATAATCTCCCTATAAATAAATTGAGACATCCATTATTAACATTTAATTTTTTTAAATCCTGAATAATTTAACAGCAATTGATAGAAAATATATTGAAAATGACAAATATTTTTATACATGCAAATATGCTTTAACTATAAGAAGAACAATGAGTCAAATGTTCAAATGTTCAAAATTTCAATAATTATCAGTTTGTTTGACAAAAAGTATATGCACTCTATTTTTTGTTAGAAACCCGTTACACATGTATTTAAAGCCAGTTTTTAATATTATTCTCAAATGATCAATTCTTTAGCCGAAAAAGTTCAATCAAGTCAATTCGGATTACCAAATTCACAGTGTTAATTAAATAGTATATAGAAAAAGTGACAAAAAAATTATTGCACATTTTTCAGTAAAAGAACTAATTAAAATTGTACTATTAGGCCTATTCGACTGAAAAGTGTTAAATCCACGCCTAATATTTATTTAAATGTATAAACAGATGGGAAAATAATAATTTTTCTCTTAGAGCTTAATAATCTTGTATGTTTTTTAGATGAAAACGTTAAGAATTTACTCTGTTTAAAGTTTATATTTCTAGTTTTCGAAAAATACTAGGTTCCTCTAAAATAAGAAAAATAATTCAGGTATTTTATCATTTCTGATGTATTTATCAATTTTCGTTCTGTCTTCAATATTTACTGATACGAGCTGGAAAAACCAGACTTGCTGATAATCTGTCATTTTCCTGGAAAGAAAGAGGATAAAAGTGAAAGTGGCAAGAAATGAAAAGTCGAAATTTTTAGACCACGTATTTTTCCATTTATTTTGTATCTGAAAGTCCTATAAAACTCATTTTTATAAAGCAGTTTAGCACAAAAAAATAACATTCTAGAAAATTCATTTTTAAATATATTTCACTAATAAAAATTTATAATGAAAATAAGAGAAAAGTACTGTTTACAGTGAATACGATAATATTTTCAATAAAAAAAGTGCTGAAAGTACTTATTTAACATTGAGACAAGCGAAAAAAAATTTTAAGTCAGACAAATTGTTTACTTGATGGACAAGGCACGTGCTTTCAAAGATATTTTTAATGGCATTGGTATTTATTTCTTCTGTTTAATGTCATTCGTTTATTTGTGTTTTTGAAAGGGGGTGCAACATAAATTTCTTAAGCAGCAGTCTCCTTTGAACTTGAAAAATGACTAAGAATTAATATGGAATCAATGTAAAATTTTATGGGCACAATAACTGTAACTGCAAAAATTTTATGACAAATAATTTATCGAGACTAAATCTAGTGAAAAAAAATGTTTTCAGAAACCTCATTTTCCGATTTTAATCAGACGAGTATTCAATACCATTAAATTTATTTTTTAAAAGCCATCAAAGTTTTTTTTAATACCGTTTTCTTTAGATTTATACAACTATAAACCCTGTTATTTTGCTCGTTATATAGTTTAATTTAGTAGTTTAAACTTTTGCTAAATAGTAAATTCAATTTTTTTGAGAACATAAATTAATATCGTGTAAACTAAAGATAAAAACAATTATTTCTTATTAATTACTTTCCAAATCAATTAATATTTCTGTTAAATTATTTATTCAAATGATTAAAAGAATTCATCTGTTTTAGCTTATAATACATTTCAGTTCTCTTACTTTATTACTGTAATATTTCGATAATTTTCAAAACAACAGTTATTTTTGCATGCATAACTTTTTTCAAAAATATATTTGCTCAATATCTTTGCATCATCAACATCTTATAGAAAATAAATTATGACACCATTAATAAATATAAAAAAATATTTATATTCTTATAAAATGCATTCAGTACAAAGCTTTATAACATTTATAAAATCATTATAAATAATTATAAATATGTGGATATAACATTTATAAATTATTATAAATCTGCAGATCCATTTCTAAAAATATTTACTAATGTTATTGATATTTTCAAAAAGTATCCTTCGGGTTCTGAGAAGAAAATTATATTTATAAACAATTTTTCCCAATAAATTGTTTATAAACTCTATTTTGAAGCAGTTTAAATGGTTCGCAGATCAAATTGTGTAGTTGTGCCACGAGCTTCGATGCATTATACGCTCTTCTATTTGTAATCTTGTTAATAAAGTAATACAATTTCAATTTATTACATCTAAATCTTCACATTTGTTTCTTACAAAATTATCAGGTTAAAAAATTTGTAAAGTCTTGAAAATTTCTTACATAAAATATTAAATATGAATAAAACATCTTTGAACTTTTCCAAATTTTAACCAATAAAAAATAACTTTAAAAAATTATTAAGAAAATACAATTATATTATTTTTATAAACTAAAATAGATTTATTTTATTTCCAATAAGACTGCTGAAATAAAAAAAAGTAGATACTTTTGAGCTTATTGAAAGATGAATTTGAAAGTAAATATTCCGAAACTTTTTTTACCTTTCACTCCGTGTCTTGATGTTTTTCAAAAAATAATTTAATATAGTTAACCGCAATGTTATTGAAATCATTGTGTTCGACTTACGATACACAATTGTCAAAAAAGGTTTTAAAATGTTAAGTATTTTTTTAAAGCAAGAAACAAATTCCATCGATAATTTTTCATGCTCAAAATAAATAGTATTATCAGTCATCATATATAAATCCGATATAATTTAAATTACCAAACATAATAACCAAAAATATCCCATAAGGGCTGGCATTTACAATAACTCAAAACCATTTAATCACCAAATACTTTAAAGTTTCCTTTAGAATTTTACAAATGAAGTAGAACTTCAAAATTTGGTTAAGAAATTTTCCAACCAGGGAGTAAAGTACCTATTATCATAGAATGAAATATTGAGAGAAATGTTACAAGACAGGTATATCATTAAAATGATCGGAAGATAACACAGCTTAGTGCTTACAGAATACCGAGAAAAGTAAATATTGCATTATTAATTCAGCTGTCAGTTTCATCAATATTTGCTTTCATTCATGTCAAGCGTTTGAATACGTGACGAAATCTTTTGGAAATAGGTATTTCTCTCAATCAATAGATGATAATTATGAGCGCAATTAGAATTAATGAATTAACGCATTAACATATTTCAAATGAACAGATTTTTCCAGTGACTATTATAAAACATGACAGAAATATAGGGTTGGGATTTCAAGGAAGATCAGATAAGTATAATTTTAAAAACAAGTTAGTGAAGTTTTTCCCAGATATATAATTTTTAACCAGACATCTCACCTCGTATTAGTTGAATTTCCCATTAGTACCTTATGATATAATTTTTTCAATATTATTAAATGTATCTTATTGTATAAAATGTGAGAGAAATATTGGTTTTGGATTTCATAGAAAGTTAGATAACTGTGAATTTAAAACAATTTAGAAAATTAAATTTTTCCCTGATAAATAATTTTCAATCAGATTTTTTTAAAAATACATCTCGCCTCAGATTACTTGAATTTCCCAAAAGTATCTAATGATATTATTTTTTTAAATATTAGCAAATGTATCTTACTATACATAAAGGCATTAGAACCATATTAACATTAAGCAAATTCTATTTAAATTTTATATATAGATATAGATATTTAGAGATAGATACTTTTAGATATTTTTAAGAGCTAATACTTGGATTTATGTGTTATCTAAATCAATTTAATAATTAACATTCATGTCTATTTAATGCCCAATATATCTAGAAAAATCTCATAAAAATAACTATATGCATGGTAAATTGCTATTAATATATACTTTATATTGTCAGTACATATTATGCCTTACATAATAATCTAATTTATATCGAGATAGTAAGAGAAAAATATCGATGCATAAAGCTAAAGATATTTTAAATTAAATTACTTAAATAAATTCATAGAACCATATTAGTATGTAAGTAAATTCTATATAAACTTTAGATAAAAGTATAAAGATATTTTTAATTGCTATTGCTTCAATTTGTTATTTGAATCAATTTGATAATCAACATTCCTCCCTATCTAATGCCCAATAGATATTTAGAACAAATCTCATAAAAATAACTATATGCATGGTAAATTATTGTTAAAATATACTTTTACATTATATTTATCAGTACATATTATGCCCTAAATAACCATCTAATTTATATTGAGACTGTAAAAGAAAAGGGATGAATTTAATTTAGATTTCGAGGCATAAAGCTCAAGATATTTTTACATTAAATTTCTTCATTTGAATTCAATCATTAATGCAACTTGAATAAAATTAACTATGAGTATTCATAGAGTTATGCTGGAGAGTTAAATCTATTAAAGTTTCTTCTAAAAATTTTCATAAAAAGATTGTGAATTTTGAAACTTTAGCTATTATAAAATAATCGGTGGTGAAACAGAATACCTCGCGTACAAAAACAGAAAGGAAATACTAGGTGTAGCTTCTCGAGTTTTTTTGGAAATTCTCTCTTAGTCGATCCGGCTTCGATGTGTAGGTCTTTGTTCGAATTTATGGCTTCACTTCTGACGCAATATTATCAATTGAGCATCCTATCTTCTGAAGCAATTTCTTCTGGTAGATTCTTTTACGAATGGCTCGCTTTGCGCTTAAAAAAATGGGCCGCTTCTGATACCTTTTAGAAGATATTCTGGATAATGTGGCATTTATTGTGACTTCGCACGACTCAATGTGTTTTAAACAAAAGAAAGCGACAATCTATCTCAAATATATCCAACTGTAAAAGAACTATTGAGAATACGAAAGAATGAGTGTGAAGGCGGGGAATTGTATGGTGAAACTTGCTGAGTTCTTTTTTTTTTCACGCTCTATAGAAATTGCTGCAACCAAACTATATTTTGTGTATAGGAAATGTAATACTTCCTTGATTTCTGTTCCTTTAAGTATAATCTAATAGTCACTTTAAAGGTACAATTTTTTAATTACTAATTTTTAGGGGATTATTAAAAGTACAATCATATGTTCTAAGAATTCGCTATGTACAAAACTAAGCTGAATGCTAATGACTTTCCGTTTGGTTGATATATTGCATAAATGCATTTCAATAACGCAACATTTTTAACGGAAATGAAAATAATTGTATTTCTGTTAAGATATATTTTACAAAGTGAAAAATGACTTGTAATAATCGATTAAGTCTTAATTTAGTTTCTTATGTTTGCCACAATAAGCATTAGAAAAAGTGAAAATTTTCATAAAGTTTATCTAATTAACAATGATAAAAGCACAAAAAAATATAAAGTAAATTAATAATATTTTACAGAAATATAAATTATGATTTTTTACTAGTGCATCTGTAAAAATTATTATCTATAATTTCCATAATTTCAGATATATTTTGCTTCAGGTAGTGACAAAATTTCAAAATTGTAAAGAATCAAAACATATTTTTAATTATTTCAAGGAAGAAACTGAAATTAGTTGTATATTCGCTAATTTGTTAATTTGGACTTTAGAATGTTGCGTACAGTTTCAGAAATATTCCACTCATTTTTATTAAATATTATTAAATATTTCTATTAATTTTTATGTTTATATTAACATTAAATTAATATTACTATTAAATTATGTTATGTTACTATTAAATTAATATTATATTATTATTAAATTGATATGATATTATTGTTAAATTAATATATATATATATATATATATATAGGAAAAGCTAGCGGAAAGCTAATAGAATTATAATATTAAAAATTACAGAATAAACAATTCTTTCCCATTTGTCGTTTTAAGAAATTGTGTTATTTATCCTTTTCAGAGCTATTTAATTATATAGTTTACTGTTTGCTTAAAAAATCTTAACAAAATATATAAATTACTTTTAATAAAATACCTAATTAAAATTGATTTTTCTTACTTTTTAAAAAAAATTAGAAAATGTTTCGTCCATTTCACCATTTTAATCATATTACATTAAAAGCATCATTTATATATTGTGCAGTAATAGAAAAATCATAATAAATTATATTTTTAAGACTTTTTTTGGAACTAATTAAATTATATTATTTATTTTTAAAATTAGAAAATATTTAATAATTATAACAATATTTATTAAATATTGAATTTCTTATAAAATATACAAGTAAAATATTTGTCTTTCTCTCCTTGTGAAATTTGTTTTATGTTAAAAGTAATATAATAGAGGATTCAGAATTGACCCATTACCTGTTCACGCTTTAGAAATTATCATTTGATCTTGTTATTTGAAGTAGCAACTAACATCGGTGCAATATTTGCATATAAATTATGTTTCTAATATGCAGAATGCACAAGGGAAGTTAGTAAGCATGAGCTACACATTTAGTTAGCAATTTTTTTATTTTTTGGTTTGATTATTAACAATCAACATATGAAAAACGTGCTTCGTGGAAAAAGCATGCTTCACTTTCTAAGTATTCTTGAATCACGTGTTAATCAACGATTAATGTATTATTTTATAAATTGAAAGCAATCGCACAAGTTACATAAAATAATATTGCATTTTTTCAAAATTAAATAAATTTTTCAATATTTGTTTTTGCTCTTTACAGCAGCAGATCTTTCGAAACCGAAGTGGAAAATCTGGAACAGTTGAGGCAGAATCTTCTGGGGTAAGTAATATGATAATTTTTTTAAATCCTATATTTTTATAATAAATGGCAAAATAAACGAATCAAAGATAACTAAACCATAGTTATTATCGATAAATATTATGAGATTTAATCAAATCAAGGAGCACTTAAAAATTGTATTTTAATATAGAGTTTTATAGAAAATAAATGTACTCAAATCATAAATTAATGGAAGCAATTCTGCTCATGGATAATTATTTAATCTTTCTAAAGAAAATCAGTGATTAATTTCATTCTATTTGTCAAGAATAATTTTGCATACTTAATTTATTTAATGTTATAAAGACTAGAAATTCACTTTCAAATTAGAGAATATATTACATTTAAATTTTGAGTTAGTCTTTATTTCCATATATATAAAATAGCTATTTCAATGTTTTGATGTTTTTGTATTAAACGAAACTCATAAATTGTAGGATTACTGTCTCGATTTTCTTCATTTTCAGTTATTAAATATCCAATATAATAATAGTGTAATTTATTCATTAATTTGTTATAATTTATTCATCGAATGTATTCAATTATTCGACTTTTGTTTCATAATTATGATAATCCTTGACAATTTGATTTTATACAAAGGCTTTATTCGCATAAACTTTGAATTTTGGATTAACAATCTGTTGCTATTTCACTTTTGAAAAATTAGTTGAACTGTAAAAAGGCACAGTATTTCAAATGCAATTCATTTACTGCTTGTAATCTTTCAATAATCAACAACAATGAACTGAAAAGATTTTACTTTTTTTTACGTTACAATTATTTAAATAGCTACTAACACTTTGACACAATTTCAGATTTCTTCATCTCAGTAGGATATAAATAGGAACCTCTTGATATTATTAATTTGTTTTATGCATTCTAAAAATATTCAACAAAATAAAAAAATAGAAATTTCTTAATTTAGAAAATATTATCATCATTACCCCAAATTAATTTACAAGAAATGAGTCCAATTTCAAATTTTCAAAAAATTACATGCAGAAACTTTTTAGCACTGAATGGGCTCTAATGTGAATTCATTTTCATTTTTATCAGAAATGCCGATCCTGATGAAAGTACTGAGTATGAAGTCGTGGATGAGAAGGAGAATGAGTAAGTACATTCAGTTATATTTTAATGCGCAGTAATTTTAGAGAAACCCCATTTTATAATTTGCTCAAGGTTTATTTAGCTTCATGATTAGAAATTCACTAGAAATGATTTCAAATGTTTAATGATATCTTTTTTAAATTTTCATTACTCTTGAATAAGAAAATGTTAACGTTGCCAATCCTACCTCAAATTTAATATGCTGTCCAAAAATAACTAAAATCATTTGTACAAAAAAAAAAAAAAAAAAAGATGAGGTAAATTTACAGTCATTTTTCCTTCTCAAAACTATAGAAATTATTACTTTAATTTTCTAATTTTTGGGGGGAGTTAAATATTTAATTTTTGGATGCATATTTGATAATTGAAATTGTTCTTACAACAGAGATTGCGGTTCCTTTATTCAGTAATTTTAAAAGCTTCACCGTAACAAAAAAAAATTAAAGATATCCTAATAAATGTATTCTGTTAATGATTGTTTAAAATATTAATTTTTAAAATTTTGTTCCGTTTCTTATCAGCTGATTTTAGATTTACGAATGACAAATAATTGGGTAAAACTCACATAATTTGAAATATTTTGTACAAGAAAGAGAGATACAATTTTTTAAAAAGCATAATATTGAGATTTTTTTTAATATTTTAATACTGAGTAATATTTTTAATATATATAATACCGATTATACCAACAAATAAATGAAAATAAACTAATAACTCTCTTAGAATGATCTGAAAAAGAATAGGTAATATGATAATACGAAATATTAAAAAATAAAAGTAAACAAGGATCAAAATTTTTTCTTCTGTTTAATAAGAAATTTAAAAGATATGAAAATTATTCTTCTCAACAGTATTTCCGATTCAAGAAATAATGAGAACTTTTTGCTTGAACTTGATAATTTTCGCCAGAGAAAATAACAACCGAATAACAATATTCAAAAGTTCAAAATAAAATAGAAATTGTTAAAATTACATTTCAATACTTTACTGAATTGAAGTAGTTTCAAGGGTTCCAAATGTCAAATAAAAAAATTTCTTTGCAAATAAAAAAATTTCAAAATTATTTCTTGTAAAATAATCATTCGATTTTATTTCAAAAATTGATTATTTTGATAGTTTAAATTTTTTTAATAGATTGTGTTAGTTAGCAATATGAGTTTATTAAATACTTTTTCTAACACTATTAAAACATGTATTATTTCAAAAATTAAATTAAAATTCATGCAAAAAAAAAACACTGTGATAAAACTTTCTAAATGGATAAAACTAAAATAACGTTCTAACAAGAAAACAACTTATGTTGCTTTTCTAGTGAAATGCATGTATTTTGCACTTTTATAATATCCTTCAAAGAGAATTAACACAATTTAAATTCACATTAGTTAAATTCTTTTTAGTTCATATATGACATTAGTTAAATTCTATTATTTGCATTTATTGCATTTATAAATGTAAATTTCTTTATCAGTTCAGCATGTGCAAAAGTTTTGTAAAATCAGTTTAAAGTTTTCTTTATTGCATAAGATTACAAGCAACGTTTTTTGATTTTTTCATTCGTAAATGTTGTTCGATTTTGAGTAAGACGCCTACAACCTTTAAAAAGAATATTGAGTTGGAAAAAAACTTTTAAATTTATGTTCATTTCATCAGAATTACGATGCCTTCAATGAAATACTTTTTTCAACCGACTGTGTGTGTGTGTTTCTTTTTCTAAAAGAATACATTTGAATCAATATCATTACGCTACAAAACCGATAAAGCTGGATTAAATTGCTTACTAACAGGTCTTCTAATTTAATCATCTAATTTTGAATTTTAAACCTAAGTGATCAATAATTGCATAACTTATTCCTTGTATTTAACTTACTCCTGCAAAATTACATAACTTATTCCTTGTATAATGTACATATTTTGTAGCATTTATATCATACTTTAATTAAAATAAAACATTTCACAGTTTTTTCATTGTGAATTAAAAGCAAAACAAAAAACAAATGTCGGTATTTTTTTAACTGTAATACCTTTGTAAATCATAACAAGCATGAACCCAAATAGGTTTCGAACCCTATTCTATGGGGATCTTTAAAGTGGAACTATTTATTGCTTTTGAATCATTTTTCTGGCTTGGCAAAACCCCAATAATAAGTTCAAAGTACTGCGATCTAAAATTGAAGAGTTCGTGCGGTTCGAATCCTCTTCTAATGTTGACAGTCTGCATGGAACTACTGCCTTTAAACAATTTGTAAACTACAGCTCATGTGGGTTCGAACCCTCTGCTATTGTTGGTCGAGTGCATTGGACTAATACTCACAAGCATCCTTACATTGGCGAAGTGAGAAAGCTTAGAATTTAATTTTCACCAAATACATAATCCTCATGGGAGCATAATTCATGCATAATCTTCATGAGAGCATAATTCATACATAATCGCCTGGGAACATCTCAGAATCGCAAGACTCCCGGTAGCTCCAAAATCAAGCAGAGGTAAATCAAATAAACAGTGATCCTAAAGAGATATTTTTAATTGATAAAATCCATTTATTAATGCAATCACTACTTTAATCTAAAAATTTTTTTAAAGCATAAGTTTCTATATTATAATGTTTCTTAGTGTTTTTTATCATAAATTTAAATTTCCTATACAAGATTGCAATCTAAATTAAAATCATACATTCATCACTCTTTCCCTGAGAAATGGTTATCTAGGTAATTGCAATCAGTCATGTTTACGTAATCCTGGATAGGATTAATAATCATTTATTATTGACCCAATGAAAAGACTCTCCAAAACTCATCGATCAAATCATAGAGCAGCAGGCCTCAAAATCAATAATCAATTCAGTAGTCTTCCAATTGTATTTTGCTAGTAAATTGTTACTCTAATGAAACGTTTATGTTCATCATTTATTATGAAAGTATTCATTATCCTTTAGCGATTCATTAGATATATTCAAAATATGTTCTATACAACTAAAAGATAAGGTAACTATCATAAATTCCTTTTAGCCCGAAAGAAAATCATCCAATCATTTGAAAATTATTTTTCGACTCATATTACTTTACAATGATGTAAAGTAGTTGTTTCGGAGAAAATTGCTCAAAAAGATCATTTACAGTACAAAAATTACTCCTTTTTTGCCATCCTAGTAAAATTTGTGAAGTTTGATAATTCGTTTACATTTTCTACATGAATAATGTAGCTTTAATAAATTCACTGATTTAGCTCATTTGCATTTTATATTATATGTGCATGTAAGGTATTAAAAGCATATAAAATTATTATGGACTTATATTACATTTTCAGTAGAATGGCAAAATTTTGCCGGTCAAAAAAATTTTAATGAAATAAACATTCTGAAGCTTAACATATTAAGAAACAAAATTTATATTCATTTAACTTAAATGTTTAAATTTAAAAATTTTCTCTCTATGACAAACAGTTAAAATCATTTCCTTGAAATATTACAGAAAAGTGTTTGCAATGAGTAACTTTGAGTTCTAGAAATTATGATTAAATGTTTTTGTTAATCTAAAAATATTCACTTAATTTTGAGATGAGATGTACCATCGTAGTGATTATAAAATTCATCTGCTTTTAAAATTCCAGCTTCAGCATTAGGAACTATTTTCCAATATTTGAAATAACATTCATCAAAAATTATATTTCATTTTTAAAATAAATATAAAACTAAGAAGGAGAGTGATTATTTCTATTTTGACTAGAATTAGGTGAATTAAATTAATATCCCATTTTGAAGCCATATGAGGATTATTTTCGAATTAACTGTAAATAAAATTAATTCTAGGCTGTATTTAGCTTTATTTTTCACATTAACACAATTTTTTTGTAAACCTCTTTCCTATATAATAATCATTTATTGTATAGAATAGAGGATATATTGATTAGGGCAGTGTTCATAATATTAAAAATCAATCAAATAATTGGCGAGAAAAGTAAAAGTAACTGAAATAACTATTATTAAGAATTAGATTAATTCAAAAATCATATACATTTCATAAAGAACCATATAGAACCATAAAGAGCTTCCCAAACTAAACTTTGATTCAAGTGGCCCAAGGAAGGAATATTCCAATAATATTTAGTTTTAAACAATTTAGAGGGAAAATATGCATGAAAAAATTACACTTTCAAGGTTTCGAATGAAAGCGTTGAATTAAAATCCTAATAATTAATTTATATTAAAAACTTAGATTATCGCTTGCGATTTAATAAAAATGGAGATCCAAAATTATTTGTATAGCTTATCAACAATTCAAGGAAACAAGATAAATTTGATAAATAAAAAGTCGTTCAAAGGCCATTTTAATATTAGAAACAATCCTTATAAGTTTTGATATATATTATTTGATAAAAAAATAACTATAATTTAGATATAAAACACACATGACAGATTGTTCATTAAACGATGTTAAGTAATTATGTAATAAATTCTTCAGCAATTAAAATAATTTGAAATAATTTGTGTTTATCAAGCAATTGAAAAAAATCATTCACATTTAAACCAAATTAGAGATACATACTCACATTATTTCTCTCTGCATTTTCATATTTAAGTTATTAAGAAGCAAATGAAGTATTAAATGCAGCAAAAATATCAAATTATATAAGTTTTTGAATTAAATATGAAAAACTATAGACATATTAACCGCATTTCGTTCCAACAAAATAAACTTTTCTCAGCTTTTTATATATTTTTTTTTGCCATAAAATTTCATAAACGTTAGATGAAGCCGATTTATTCAATGAATGATTGATTATTTTCTCTGCGCATTTATCTCTAGAAACTGTGTTGTAAAATAAGAAAGGCGAAATTTGATATAAAAGGAGCCTAATTTTATTATACCGATTCAAGTTGATGCATTGTTTTGCTATATTTATCTAATAACAGAAAATAATGCATTAGGCACTTACTGTCTTAAATATTGATTACTTTTCTACTTCATGCCATCAGTGTAAGTATTTTTAGCTTTCAATCTTCTAAATTTTTTCTGCCTTTCGTAATAATGCTCCCATTTATTAAAATAAATATTGTTGCATTCTGAAAAGTGGAAATTCAGCTTTTACTGGCATTGTACCCGTTGATGATAGTAAACAAAGCAGAGAATGTAATAAATTTTAAATTTGCCCTGCTTTACGAGTTATGCAAAAAGTAAATGAAATCTTTTTGAGATTAATGTTTTAAAAATTCGTAAAAATATTTTACTGTCTAAATATTCAAAAGTAATCAGTTTATTATTTTCTTCAAAAATAATCGGCGTATTATCGCGTAAATTATATATAAAAAATATACATAACTTAACCTTTTATCACTTTTTATATTCATATTAACAATTTATGTATCATAGGAGATTATTTATTTTTTAACTAAAATAAGGACTTTAATTAATTTTTAAAGGATAATTAACCCTTTTAAATAATACGAAATACTAAGACATGAATGAAAACTTGAGTATGTTTAAAACATTTTTATGGCTTCGAATAATACGATAATAAAAAATGTATTGTTTCTTCAAATACAGTTTTTCAATCTTTTATCAATTATAGTGGATCGTCAAAAAAGTATTTCAAAAATTTTCTAGAATGGTTATAATTTTCCTCATTATTTTGTAGTTAAGAAAATAAAAACACAGTTCAAAATTCATGATAGCAACATAATTGAAATTATTTCACTTATACTCCTATCAAATGCATTTATATAAGAAGAAATAGTATATAAACACTATAGTCTTCAAAATGTGTTTATAAAATAATCGTATAAAATTAAATTCTTTGGAAATTTAGATTCAAAATAAATAAGCTATGAATATAAATGGAAAATAAATTTGAATTGGTAAGTAAAATTTTGAAATGTAAACCAGACAAAAAATAATCATAAATATTTACAAGTTTATGTAGGCTTTAATGTGATTTTATCATACTTATCATTTATTCAAATTATAGAATTAATTATCTTATTTAAAAATCATTGTGGAGAGAAAATGAAATTATTTTGCTCATAATGAAATAAAATATATCTATATGAAATGAAATAATGTCTGAACACCATTTCCAGTAGTATTTATTAAGGATTAACATTTATTAATTAAAATTAATAAATTTTAATCATTAGCATTATTAACATTTATTAATTAAAATAGATTTGAATTATTCTCTCATTAATTTTAAAACACATAATTTTGTACAAGAAACGAAAAAAAAAAGGTGTTTGAAAATTGGAAAGTAGAATTTTCAAGCTTAATCTAGAAAAAAATAATAAATAATCATAATAAAAAAATTCTATAATGAATTTGATGTTTCTTCCAAGCTTAGTATATCTCCTATTCGGTAGAACATCATATAAAATGATATTCATTTTTATTCCTGTATAGATGATTCCATCTAAATTAGGATTACATTTTATGAACTATTCAAGAAAAAATCTGAAATCCTTTAGAAAATATCTCTTTCCAAATTGTTTCAATTTTACACTAAATGCGTACTAAAGGAAAATATTCGAAAACAATATGAATTATTATTCATGAAAAGATTAAATTTAGAAGTAAAACAGATTCTACCATTTCACAGATACCCTTTTTTTCTGTGTTTTTATCTTTAACTAACGCACGTTAAGAAAACTGGAGAAGACAATCTTTAATATACTTGAAATTCAACTTTAATTAAAAGACAGGTTTTTTTAAATCACATTAAGGGATAAATTTAATAAATTTCGATTAATTACACAAGGAAGTATTGTTGAATTATATTTATTTGATCATTTTCTCACCATGCGAAACCAATTTTGAAACCTGGATATTAACAAACTGATATCTAAAAAAATGTTAAATTAAAATATCAGAGGTAGATTCGCCCCTATTTCAGCTTCTAAACTTCGTATCTTGAAAAATTAATTTATGTATCCAAATTATTTATTATATTTGTTAAAGTAAATTAACAAACAGCAAATGACAAATTATTAGTATTTGAAAAAAGTGTGAAAATAAATATTACATTTTCAGATATATTTTTATTATGCTCTGTCAGCTTTTACACTTGCATTATTTCCTTTTTTGTGGAGTAACATTTTTTTTTACTAGTGTTAGTAGTAGCGTTATCTATTTTAATAGTTTTAACAACATTGACTAAATTAGGTAATTATTTTTAATTCGTTGTTTTTATCTTTCCCTTTTTAGAAGCCAGCTGAAATCTCGACGAAATTTGATTGATCTTCTTAGAAGACAGTTTATAAGACCTGTTGTGAGGGATAGAGACTATTAGTCTAAACCTCAAAAAAACAGGTAAGAATTAAAATTTTTAAAGTTTTACATTAAATGTAATTTTTTGAAATAACTTTTAAATGAGTTCGAAGTTGGATACCAAATGAAATACCTTAATGTTTTGGGGGCATTCACTAAACCTTATAATAGAAAATACTGTACTTAATATTTCAAACAAACAAAAAATGTAAATTGCTCATGCCAAAAACTCTTAACTAGCAACAAGCATTATTAAATTCTGTAAAGATAGAAAATTCAAAACGTCATGCTGACACGATCCTTATTTTCAAATTTATTTCTTAATCTTAGAAATCTTCAAGCTAACAAAAGACTAAAATTTTCACTAGGTATTTCGAAAAGGGTGATAGGAAAATACTCCAAATCAAATATTTTATGTTCATAAAAAATGAGATTATAACGAAATATCTCAGGAGATCGATGATTTTTCATGCTAAAATATGAATATGCATTTTCCTAAAGCATTTCCAATAGCAATTGCCGTCATGTGAAAAGATTAAATGGTTTTCAGACTCATAAGAAGAATATAAATTTCATAGCTAAGCAAAAATGAAATACTGAGATTGTGTACCAGAAATGATTCGCAATATGGTAAATTCTAACCAAAAAACATTTAAATAATTTTCAAACTGTAAGCATTTAACGTCAACAACTGTTTGAAATCTAGTTTTTATTGCGAAGTGCGCCTATTAATTTCGAAACGTTTGATAAGAATTTAAAGAAAAAACATTATTCTAATAATTTTTTGGAAAAATTTTTAAAACAATTCATATTCTATATCATTGAAGTGCCTGAGATTTAAGATTTTATAGCTAAAAATGTTTTGTCGATTATATTTATCATAAAAATGAAAAGAAAATCTCTGCTTGTATTTTTTAAAAATGTTCTAAATTGTAATTCAAAAACGATGTGACAATTATATAAGCATGTCAAATTAAGAAAAAAACAGATAAATCTTTTTCTAACACAGCATTTGCATCTATAAAACAGTATAATTTTTTTCTTAAAAATATATATATTTAAAATCTTAATACACTGACAAAATATCTTCGCATTCACAGTTTATTCTTTTTTGAACACTTTAATGGCTACAGCTTAAATACTATTTTTAATTTAACACAAGCTACTATACCTGTCGTTATACGTGATGAAAATATCTCTATGGCAAATATTTTTGATGTAAAAATTACTTTTGTAAGCAATATCATTAATACATAAAATCCTCTCATTTCCTGCATCTTTTTAATGAATTAAAATCAGTAAAGTTAACTATAAAATTATAGAAAAATAATAAGGGGCGATCTTTAAAAAGGATTCGATTACCTCTTGATAATGCTCGCTTCAGAAAAAAATCAAAGTGTTAAAATATATAAAAATTACATATATAAAAATTAATATGTATATTTAAATGTTAAAAACAATTTAAAGAATATTTACAATTAGATTGCCCTAAAAATCAATGAACAAAAAGCTTTATTCTACAAATAGTAAAAATAAAAATAAAACAAATTGAAATTCGCAAGCTGAAACGATAAGCAATTTCCTGTTTGAAAAACAGCAAAACCAATTCAAATTGAACCCTGACAGTTTTAATATTTCAAAAATTAATATAACCAAACATCCATGTCCTTAGCTATCTTTTCTTACGATTCAAAAAAGTGCGAGTAAAATTTAGAGAGAATCTAATCGTTAATTTAGATTTCTATAGAGTACTAAAAAAATGGTATTTCAGTTTTATATTCCTCTACTATTACTAATTGATTTAATTTGTCATTTAGTAATGTAGATCGTTTCATATAGGCTACTTTTATCTGCTCCAAAGCTTTGGAGAAGTTTAGAGTACCTTCAAACTAATTTTTCATTAATATTTTATCTAAAATGTGACATTCAAATAAATTTTGTTTTCTACTGTGTGATCCTTTAGGTAGAATATAACTTATGTTTTAAACCATAAATCAGAAAAAAATTGTCATCGGCGCAACTTACTGTCTCACCAATATGATCGGTTTCAGTATTATTTTTACATGGTATATTTACATAACGGGATGATGTATAAGATGATGTATTCTTGGCGCATGCATTGGTTACAAGCATTCATCCATTTTCATTTTCTGTGAAATAAAAAATTCATATATAAATTCTTAAATTCATGGATAACATAGTTTTTTTTTCTTTTTCAGGCCTCAGTATGAGGGATCTTGAAGAAAATCTGAAAGAAAAGAAGTTTTTTTTGTTAAACTTTTTTTCAAGACCATTGGCATCAGAATAACTGTCACCTCATTAGAGGAATCAATATGTGTTTCATTTACCTAACTTATTTTTCTCGACTCTCTAACTTATATTCATTTCGTTTATTGTTTTTAATGTGTTGGCTAGTTTTGAAGTTATCGTTTTATGTATACTTTCTGTAAATAAACATTAGACAGGAATCACTTTCGTATATCATGTAATCTTTCTTTATTTTTAGTACAATACGTTTTTTAATAATCAGTTTCTACTGAATTACTCCAAAATTAAAGTAGACAAATTTCGCAAATTTTGAAAGCTCGCATGTAAATTCAAATGTATTTTAGAATTTTACAGCATTTTTAATGATATATATCTGTCTGTAAATAAGCAACATAACGCAGATTAATCTATTTTAGAGAAAATATGAAAAAAAAATATCACTTCAAAAAATTTACAGGAAATGCATAATCCGTAATTTGTTCTTTCGTTGTTGTTTTTTTAGAAAAGCAAGTATTTGATTGGTCTAGCTTCATGAATTAAATCATAAAATATTTATAAATAAGCCAAAAAAACCAATAACTTTAATGCAGAGAAGGTTAAGAATCACTGTTATTTTGAGCTATACAGAAAATGAAAATGCAGAATGATAATAAAAAAATACACAGTTTCTAAAGATTATGAAAAAAGAATCAACAATTAATGTCAAACATACACTAAATTCTTATGTCAGATTATTTTTAAGAACATGAACCTCATTTAATTCATCCACTCACTGATTTAACCTACTTACTTCATTTTTTTCATAAGTGACTTGTTTTAAATTACTTAAAAGTTTCTGAGGGTAGACAAGTCGTGTTTTTAATTATGGGCGCAGATCAGAATGGGAAAACTGGAGAGGGTTGCCAGCTCACTTTCAAATATTCATCGCCACACCAAAGTAACAGAAAAGGAACAAATAATGGCAAAATAGGAAATTGTAATACTTATGCGATTTAAAGTGTGATGTTATATATGTAGAAAGTATATAAAATGAATATCTAATAGGAAAAAATAAATTAATAAGTCATTTATTTCAGTATCTACCTAAAGACGGAATTATGTTTCTATAGAGAGAGCTTCTATATATGAAAGACATGTAAAAGAAACGTCAAAATAGATATGGAAATTTAGATATAACTTCAAATAGAACACTTGCTCTGAGAGTTATGCAATCTAATTTCATTATTATATTAGAATTACAGTCATGTCCGTAAATTAATGATAATCTCTGCTCCGGCAAATAAAGGTTCAGAAAACAAAACATGACTAATTCATAAATCTCATTTATGAAAGAAAAGATAAAGAACAAAACAGATGGTGTAGGTATGATACTATTCTTAAAAACTATGATTTTTGCTCCCTGGAGCAATTACAAAAAATATATCACTTACAAAAACTTTACATGGTTGATGTGAGAGTAAATATTTTGTATGTCTCCCAGACAATGAAATACAGTCTTTACAACGTCTAGACAATCTAAGTATCGTATTTTCGAGCTGATCTTGGGGAAGATTACTCCACTGAGCAAGCAATGCGCTCTGAAGTTCCAGTACACATATAAGAGGTAATTGACGGGCTACAAATTATCAGCCAAGCATATCCCACACATGCTCTATCGGATTCATCTCAGGTGAGAATGCTGGCCATTCCATACGGTTGATATCCTCAGATTGAAGGCATTCGTTTACGATGTTAGCAAGGTGAGGACGGACGTTGTCACCCATAAACACAAATTCAGCTCCCATGTCACTACTCAAACAAACGTGCATGTTGTTCTAGAATAATGTTTCGATAAATTTGCCCTCATGGTACCGATATGAGCATACAGATATATTCCGGAGCCCTGTATAATTCCACCCCAAAAGAGCAATCCTGCACCACCGAACGGTGTTGTTCAATAATGTTATCTTAGTGTTAACGAGTACCTGGCATTCTCCATATGGAAATCCGACGTGAATCAGACTTCAAGCTAAATCTGGACTCATTGGAAACATCACATAATCCCACTGTGACAATGTCCACTTTGTATGTTCTCTACTCCTGGCTAACCACTGACGATAGTGAGTTGCCATGAGCGTAGCAGGCCTGCGAGTATATAGACCAATATGCCATAATTGCCTGTATACGGTTTGCCTTGAATCTGTCGCACCCGTGGCTGAAGATAGCTAAAGAGACAGGTCTACTGCTGTGCTCTGTCTGATTCTTTTGGCAGTTACTGCCAAATACCTGTCATCATTCGGCGTTGCAACTCGGGGTCGACTTGGACTGTAATGCCTTCTTGGAATCATTGCCAAAGTCTAGAGACGCCACATTGGGCGATTCCAGCACGAAAAGAAATGAGCTATTTCCTTCAGAAATATTTTATGATTTGTAAATAGTGTCGAAAACTCAACATACTTACTGTATATTTAATAATTCTGTTTGGTATGCAATATAAAATTAATCAATTTAATTTTATGCATGTCTGCACATTTCGAAATAATTAAATAATGGGTTCCTTGAATTTTTAAATGGGACATCTAAATCGGGTGAAAAATGACAAATCTGACAGTTAAAGTGGATGGTAATATTTGTTAAAAAAGGAACCGTACCGACCATTAAGCAGCCCTTTAACATTTGAATCGTCTAAACTGATGCAAAGAATTTCTGTGATATTAATTTTGAGAGGGAGACGCCAGCAGTTTTTTTGAGAACACCGTGTCATTTTGTCACTATTTTATGAGTGAAAAAGTGAACTAGTATTTTGAGTGTAATCGAATACTCGCATTCTGACTTTAAATGTGTGATGAGTTTGGGTGAAATTTGAATAACATTGACAAGTACTTGAACTGAAACATTGCAATAAACTTATAAACATGACCACTTTAGCATATATCAATACTGTGAAGGGAAGCGCTATTTCAAACTAGACAGAATATCCACTTAAAGACGAACAAAAAACTAGGAGTTCTTCCAAGAGAACAGACGATCTTCACATCGAAAAACTGATTTATTTATTTTTTAATTCTGGTGAAATATTTTCAAAATGGTCATAAGATTGCAAAGATCTGGACCTTAGCAAAAGTTTTTCACACAATTTTAACTGTTTATCTGATACACAACACTAAAGAAAAAACTCTGCTTCAACTCCTGATTGATGAGAAAAACATGATTTGCATTGCCATTAGTCAGAAGATTTGAATTTTTCAAATGTAGACCAAAATTGTGGTATTACTCACCATATTTAGCCCTGTGGTACTTTGTTGTTCCCAGAGTTGAAACCCTTTTTGAAAAATACAAGATTTGAAATAAAAAAAGGGAGAAGAAAATTAGTTGCTAGACTTCTGAACTGTTAAATGATGCCCTGAGACTTTCTAATTATTGAAGGCAAATTGAAAGTGATGAAAAATGAATAGCCTCTGTAATAATAATTATTCATCTAAACATCGCTTATCACAAAAAGGCATGCGAAGATATGAACATCAAAATATTTGAAAAAAAATTTCGAACAAGTATATTAATATAAATATTAGATAAAAATAAAAGGTGAAAAATCAGAAATATCCTCTCGGGATATTTTAAAATATTTATACAGTTTTCATCAACCTCCTTTACTAGTACAAGAATTCATACAATATTTCAAAAATATTGTTGGATATTTTGAATGCCGTACAATATCGTGGAAACAACGTAACAATATTCTTCAACATTTTTTACTAATAGGGTCCATGAATACCTGAATCTATGGTAATAAAAATAAAATTATAGACCATTTCTTTTAATAACCCTTTCTTAAGTATGTTTTAAATTTTTTTAATCAAAAAATATACATTGTACTTTTATTAATAAAATTTTTTCATAAACATTATGATATTATTTATTATATATAATGCTCATTATTACGAAATGTAATTTAAACTCAGTATTTGGAATAAGGAAAACATATTTCCTGAAAAAAAATTTCAGAATTTACTGTGATCATTGAGATGAAATACAAATTGCCTATTCCAAATGATAGAACATTGTATTATGATCTTATCTAATCTAAAGCTGAATTTTTGAAATAAAAATATAAAATTAGCATCAACCTATTTGGATTCTTAATTATTTTGGAGATAAAATATCAGAAAAAATTTCATTTCGATATATAAAATGAGAAAGCAAAAAAAAAATTCAGCACAAACTGAAATCGCATCTCCGAGAGTAACATAGTTATTTAAAATTATCTTGATGAGGAAATAAAATAGCCTATCAGTTTTCCAAGTAAAGCTGCACGGTATTATTATCTTATCTAATCTAGAAATAAACTTTTGAAATAAATATCGTCAGTAAATGAAAAATATCAAACAACTGAATTGTCTCATATGTAGGTTCAACAAAAAAAAAACAATTCGACAATTTATTAAGTACGAATATTAACATTTTTTTTTTTTGCATATTCTGAAATATATATCTTCTATAGAAAGAAATATTTTAATGTGTTACAAATATTTTTAAACCGATATATATTAGTGGCTTAAATTCCTTAGGGATAACTTCGTGTATTCTCTGAAGCTTCGTACTTCGGCAATTAATTCCACTAAAGGATAATCTTTTCAAAAGATAAGCCTTTAAGTGTCCCAAGACAATCACTAGTGTCATTTAGTCCAGCGTCCAGAGAATAAGATTCAAGACTACTGCGACATCGAATAATTGGTTCAAGATTTTAATCGAATTCCCATCGTAGCGTAATGACACTTGTAGAGAACAGATTAAGGATAGAATAATAAGCATCTGAAAAATTTAGTTGATTATCTGAAAATATGAATATACCAAACAAAAAAATATGGAAGAGGAGAATTATTATAATTTCATATACAAGAGTTTTTTTTAATCTAAGATATTCCTAATTAGCTATACTTAAGTATAAAACTTAACGCTATAATAACAATAAAACAAAATTATGGAACTTTCAACTAGTATATTCTCATTTAAAAAAGAGGGAATCTTAATTATTCTTTTGCAAATGCATAATAATAGAAAATTCGAATTAATATCAATTAATTAGTGCATACTGAGTATTTTAATTAAAACTATAGTGAATAACAATACTTAACCATAAATCTAAACGCTACAATAACAATAAAAAAAATTATGGAGTTTTCAACTAGTATTTTCTTATTCAAAAAAAGAGAATCTAGATGATTCGTTTGCAAATGCAAATGGGTAGGAAATTCGAACTAATATCAACTAATTAGTGCATTCTTCATTCAGAATATTTCAATTAAAATTATAGTTTATAGAAAATAATTTCTTTTATTCATTTCCAGGTGACGTAAGTTCATTTGACGTCTATGTAAAAAAAGATATCCTTTTATTTTATTTTTATAAATCAAGTAGACTAGTGTTCTTTTAAGATCCCTGCGTTTCATAAAAGTGTGATTATAAGCTGTTCGTATTTTAAGAATTCTTTGTTAAGCTCTGACCTTAACTCAACCGTTCTCATAAGATGCGTTTAATTTCATCTCATCCCTATTTTGGTGCAATAAACGCCTCTTGGCACATGCGCTAAAACGAGGAGTATTTCCGTATCTGAGAATTGTCAATATTTTCTTTTTAATACATTTGTGGAAGGGGATGCCGAAGTAAATATTGTCTTTACATGATTTAATTACATGAAATATTGATTCAAAATTGCCTGAGTGTTCCAACTTTCAAATTTGTAAGATTCATTATCAAGAATAAAATTCCATAAAAACTTAATTTTTTGATATTATTGCGCAATTCAAAGTAATGGCTAGCTAATTCAATGAGTACTTCTTTGTCTTCCCTTTTTTTTCATTCGAAAATTTCCATTAGATATATATTATATTAATCAAAATGCTTACATTAACATTTTATGTATTTATATCCAGTAGGTTTACTAAATCACCTGCCAATTTTTGTAGCTCATCACATATCCTTTTTTTAATAACTTTTTACTATTTTTTATGTTTTTTTATTAACGAAATATTTTTTGCACGACAAAAATACTGATTCCTTTAGCAAAAGTTTTTTTTTTCAATTTTAGGAGTAGTTATTTTATTTGTTTCATGTTTAAACTCAAATTAAATGCATTTTTATGCTCTGAAAGTATATAAGTGTCATTTCCTTCTTTTTTTTTTTTTTAACCTTTGCCTCCACAAACGAAATTTAAAAGAAAAACTTATTATTAACAGTTTAAATGCAATTTTTGAATTTAAAAAATGAATTATCTGAAGTTGCATCGATTATTCTTGAATTTACTAATTAAAAAAATGCATTTTTCTTGCATTCAGTTTTCAAAAGTATAGAGCAGACTAATATATAAAAGCTTCTCAAATGATTAGAAACCCTTTCATTAAATCCTTTTGGTTATTTTATGCTATAAATAAACATTAATATTGATAGTTATTTTATCTTTAACTGGCAGTTTAAAATCGATCATTTCATTTGTAACTGCGTTATAACATTTTATTACTCAGAATTAAATTATTGCCAAGCATGAATTCTAAATTATTTTTCGACAAAGTTTTGAATAATTGGAAAAATTGTAGAAATTCATATTCATTTTAAAATTATTTCATTTATGTTAAACTGCGTCTTGTTCGACACTCTTGAAATCTAAAATTTTCTAAAAATGTGTGATCAATAGTCAATTTCCAAATGCTCACAACAAAACCGGTTTTTCCTGTAAAGAATGTTTACAGAACAAACATTGGCTTTTTCATGCCTTTTATACAGAGTGTATTTGCAGGGAGCGTATATAAAAGAAGGGACTTGTAGAATAGAAACATTCCTTTAAATCGCTAAGAAATTTAATCTTTTCATAAAATGATTCTAATTCTATATTTTCCTCCATGGAGAAAATATGCTCATTATCTTTTCAACTTATATATGTTTTCTCTTGAGTTTTTAAGAACAATTAGCTCAGAATTGGACGTCTAGAATACATTGAAATGATGAATTGAATATAACTTCTGTGAAACAGTTTGTAGCATACTCAATAACTTTTTAAAAAGAATACAGTTATATTCAAGATATAACTGTATTCTGTTCTGCAAGAAACACAAAACAGAAACATCCAAAAACATTTTTCTTTTCAATTTTTTTAATATCAAAATATTTAAAAACAAATCACTTGAATTTAGAGTTATAGTTTTATAAAATTACAGAACTAAAATATAAAACTAATAATGCGTGAATAAAATATCTTACAAGAAAAGTTATTGATGTTTCCTATTGTATAATAGTTAAATTAATAAATCATCGTTTAACAATAACATGGCCCCTACAATGTACACATAAACAAAAGATTTGATTTATTCATTTAGCTCTTTATTGGTGGAGTTGACATGAGGAAGGGGTGGCATACGAAGTACGCCAAGTCATTTTTTCATCCTCTGCTTCAGGTTTTCATCTATTTTTTATAGTTTTTTAAACATTAATTCACTCAGTAATCATATTTTAAAGAAGCTTAACAAAAGGGGAAATTAAAAATAGTAAAAAAAGAAAATATTATTTAAACTAAACTATAAAAATAGGATTTACAAAACTGGAAAATTTCATCACAAGATATATTATTGTTTGTATAAAAATTTATGGAAAATTTTAGGTCTTATATATGACGAATCTTTTGTGAAAACGATATGTGAATTAATTTATTAATATGACACTCAAAAACAGAAAACATTTTGAAACTTTAATTTTCTATAGATTGTTCATTGCAGCATATTCTGAAAAACATGCTCACGTGATTTTTGCAAGCGAAATTAAATCAATTGAATATTTTTTGATATCTTCTTAGTAATAAAATTGTGTTGAAACCAAACACTCATGACTGAAAAAATGTTCTTATCACGTGAATTTGAAATCTAACATAATGCTTATATGGCTAGAAATATACTTAGAATAATTTTCACATTTGCGTTTTAAAATGAATGATTTATTATCGTCCGAAAGTTGTAAGAACTGCAATAAAAGATTGTTTTTTCTATTTTGGATGAAATAATATTTCCTTAAAAAGATGATGATCATGTGGTTCAGACACATATATGAACAAGATACATAACAAATCACATTGTTTGTATATCTATTCTTTGGTATCATGAAAAGTGACTGTCATCTTAGTTTTGTCGTGTTGGCAGTGGCCAAAAAAGACCAAAAAAACTTATGAATAAATATGAGCTTTGTAGCATTGGAAAAATGTAATAGGAATTCTCATAGTTTTGATTTCTTTCCTCTTTTCTAATTGCTTTTGCAGCGATAAAATAAACCGAGACCTGTTCCACGTAAAAAATAATCCGTATTTTCACATGACAATATCAGATTTTAAACTATAATGTTGAATAAATCTCATCAAAAATGTAATATTTAACACACTGGCGTATGGACCGTTTCCCATAATACTTACGATAAAAACCTTTGCAAACCAGGGAATTGTCTGCCATTCAAACTGATGTGGGCCACATTTAAATCCTTTAAGAATGATATGCTTGATTAAAGACTGCCGAATCAAAAATGTAGGAAAATAGCTCAATTAAGACTTTAGACAAAATTTAACTTTAAAAAATTATTACTTAAAACTGCGTTACACTCTGCTTCTCTAAAATGACATTTATAAAATTGAAAAACATCTTTGTTTAGAAAGGACTAACTGTCCAAGACATCCTTGGTTGCATTGTATCTTTAATAACCTGCGCTGTGCCTAAGTGGTAAGATGTTGTCTTTGAATCATGTGGATTGCGAGTTTTGAAACCTAATAATAAAATGAAGATTCATCGTGTCTATGTGGCTGTTGCAAGTTAAATATGTAAGAGAAGGACAAATCACATATCAATAGGGCTGTGCGAGTGTTTGTAGAGGGATACGCGGACTTCTTGATGTCATCGTCCTTTTCAAAATTCAGAAAATACCTACGCATTCACTTAAAAGTTAGTCATATAACAATTTAACTAATTTATATCCTGTTGAAGACATTCCGCTGACGTCGGAGAGGCTTGTTATTATAATAAAATTAAAATAAGCAGTCTAATTATGAGATTTAGTTGTTACATTAAATTCTACTATTTCGTTTCTGAATTCGTACTTCAGGAAATTTTCTTCCAAAAATGATCCCTGGGTTAATTTATACAGGAATGTTATAATGAAAATAATTGCATTGAATACAAGAAATATTATTCCAAGAGATAAAATCTCTTGAAAAATTATTAAAAATTATTTGAAAAATTATTGGAAGAAATATCCAAAGTGATAACTACCGAAGTATCTTCCCCTTTCGTAATAAGGAATATATAACAGCAATGTGGAAACTGCTAAAATTTTCCTCTACCAAACTTTACTTCCTAAAAGCAGCAGGTGTCTAAATGATTCTTATTCTCAGTTTCAGAAAATGGAAGTATATCAAAAATTTTATCATAATGTATTATTTAAATATATGACATGTCTTATACTATCTTCTATCGTTTCAATATTTCAGAAATAAAAACTGAGCAAGACTTTTAAAGCAACGCATTTCAATGTCTCAACTCAACGTGTATTGTAGCTCGTGCTGACATCTCTCGGCCATATTTAGTTATACAAGACCATTCCAAATATTAAATAAACTGATATTTATGCTAAAATATTTACTATTAGTATTTGTATAGCCATAGTATTTTAATATTTTTTCCACAAATTTCTATTGATAGATTTGTTTCGATATTTGAATTAAATTTGGAAAGGATAAAATCATGTTTTTCCCTTGAATAACCAGAAGTATAAAGAATTACAAAAATATTAATAACAACTTTGTTTAATAAAGTGAAAACAATTAATTATAGCGTTTATAAATTGTTTGCAATGATTTAAATTATATTTGAATTTCTCGTCAGCACAGTTAGAAATGATACTAAATGGTTTTTTATTTCTACATAAAATGGCGAATTTCTAATTTATTTTATTTATAAATGTTAAAAAGAAGAAATTTAGATAAATTGACTTTTAAAACATTTCTTTTTTCGTGACAACTAACAGAAACATTACTAAGCTTTTCAGCGATTAAAAAAAAGTAAATGGAGTACTGACCACATATTTAGGCAGCATTGCCTATGTTGTCTATGTTTAATGTATAAATTGTTGTCAATGTAAGACTACTGTCTATATTTAATGCAACTTACAAAAAAATGATGAGACTTTATTATAAATCAAAAGTTTTGAATAAGAATTCGTTTTTCTTTTTAAATATCCTCTTATTTTTATTAATATTTTTTTTCTTTTTTTTCGCTACAGAAAATTGAAAATGAAGTAAAATGTGTTTGAAATTTCACATGAAACTAAATTCGACAAAAAATATCAAAAATAAAGTAAGCTGCTGATTTCCGGTATCTTTAATACAAATCCTGATTTTCAGTTCTATAATAATCATAATAATCTCCTTAATACTCTCTTTTTAAAAGTCAGAAGAATTTTTCTTATGTCTTCTGAGTTTTTTTATCCCCCTCCCTTATATTCACTGGGAAAAGGAATCAAAACCATATTGATTTTTTGATATTTTAGGTGATTCAAATGGCCAATAGATGGCACTCCAAGCTTTAAATTTTTCGGAATTTTCCAGGAGTTGATTTTAAAGTAAAGATAGTGATTTTATTTTATTTTTTGAAAAACAATTAAATAGCTGTAATAAATGAAAGCATTTTTTCTAATGATTGTTTTAATAAAGATTCATTTTTATTTTGAAGTAAAAGGTAAACATAATATGCTTTAGGATTTAAAAAATTAGCTTTTAAGAGATGAAAAAGTTTCTTTATTACTATTACTAATAAAGATCATAAGAATATTTTCATTCGGATACGGAATTATTCATGTTAATATACATCATGTTAATATATAATGATGTGTAGTTAATGTAATGCTAATAAAATCATTATATAATCCGTTTAGGAAAACAAGACCCAAAAAATTACTTGTTTATAATATTTAAAATAATTGGCTCTTTGTTATAAAACAAACAAAATTCTCAATATAAGAAGATCAGGTAATTGAATTAATATCATCATTAGAAAAAATGCCCACATGGATTACATCTGGATCGATCTTCACCTGTCAGAAGAATAAATATCTAGTTAAAGTGAAGGAAAATATAAAACGACCTCCAAGAAAGAGATAGAATAATAAATATGAGGAAATGGAAACTAGACTTTGCTATTTACCAAACTACACTTCATATATTCTTCAGATAAATATTACAAGCAATGTGTTAATACTATATACTTTGAAAACCGCAATTGAATATTTCATATATTACTAGAATGAAGTTGCACAATGGAAAATCCTCGATCAATAATGTTTAAAGTTAACAAAAAAAATTGCATTCGTTACTAATAAGCTAGATAAGCATAAGAGAATGTCTAGTTCCGATCTTGAGAGAGAAAATAAATAAATACTCTTGTATACTTATTTTCCTAAAAACCAAAAAATTAAAATTTATATATATATATATGTATGTATTATACGAACTATTCGTATCTGATGCTCTTCATCTAATGATTTAAATGCTGAAAAGAGCAACCGAATTTGTGAAGTATACTTCTGAGTTTCAATGGTAAATTAACAGTATGTTGAATTCAGAAACCATTGCCTTAATGAAAAGGATTTTGATTTATTTTATGATATTTGATTTATAGAGAACAAATAAACTCTATATTGTTCCCCATTCAAGTTTATAAATAAAAACTAAAGACCTATTAATGACATAGTACATACAGCGCAATACGCATTTTCTTCTTTGTAATGGTCTCTAAGCTCTCCATTTGAATGCGGGAAATGAGACAATTGCAAAGAAATATGGATTAGTGGCTGGTTTAGGCGTTTTCAACATTGCGGGGTTCCTGTTAAAATAATTGATTAATTTAGTTCCAAATTTCAATCCATTTTTATTTAGTCAACATATTAAGGATTTATTTTATTTTAGTTTTTTTATATACATAATTTTGTAAAAAATATTTATTTTTATATATGCGTATTTATTAACATGCATATCATAAAAAATGAACCAAATAATAAAATTCTTGAAAAATGAATCATAATTATCAATTAATGACTTCCTTAGATATAAAAGCATTTAATTATTATAATAGACTATAAAACTTCCTGGAAAAGTTCCGAATACAACTTCCTGGAAAATATGACAAAATCTGTATATAAGACTCTGCAATTCCTAATTCGCAATCAGTCTTGTCTAGCCATATTCTAACCAACTAATTATTCTGCAACATAAAAAACTATCCGTATGAGTCCTCTGTGTCATAGCTACACATCTTGAAATGTTAAAATCGGTGGCATTAGTTTTTACGTTGAATTTAATTACACCTGCATCACAAAAATATACCCAGACTCTTGTACACACGATCAAATTCTCGGCCTCTTACTATTTCCGTACACTCTAATTGCTTTCTTTATATACAAACGCATTATTCCAGGAGAAATATGCAATTCTATTTTTCTATTCATTGTTTTTCTGGGATTCTGAAATTATTTTGCATTTATGCGTGACTACAATTTCTATATGCTTTCATTTGAATTGAATAGATATGAGTAATGTAATTTTTTTAATCAAAAATATGTGCTTTGCTCGTCGGAATATTTCAAATATTGTTAATGATTTAATATGAGGTAGCAATTTGGTTTAGTTAGCAATTAGCAACTTTGTTTCCTCAGAATCCTTTTGCACATGTACTGTGTTTTCTGGGATACTGAAGTAATTTAAATATATGCATATCTATAATTTCGATGCTTTTTCATTTAAAATGAATAGTGAGGTGTAATGAATTTTTTATTCAGAATCTATGCTTTGCTTATCTGAATATTTCAAATACCGTTATTGATTTAATATGATGGTAGTATTTTAGCAACTGATCGATATTTGATTCCAGTTAAGACCCAATGATCACAAATAATAGAAAAGCCAAATTTTTCTCAATCAGCCAAATGTTATCCCATTATAATTGCAAAAAAGTTTGGAAAGCGGAAATCTTATCTAAAAAGTGTTCCCGGCATCTAATCGTGACTTAAAATAGAGCCAACTCGTGTCTGTGTGATACATGTGAATTGTGCTGTACCTATTTGATTTTAGAAAAGAGAACATGAAGACATAGCACAACGTGAATCCAAATTTAGGGGGTAAATGGCATGTACAGTTATTTTTTAACATATGGCTGAGAAGACAGGAGGGTTGATTTCTTTTCGAATTTTTTCTTCAACTGCCTTAACACAACTAAACACATGATATTGTTCTAAAAACTGATATGTGACATTTTTTCTACAAATCATTGAATATGGGAAATTCTTCCAAAGTGCCTGTTTGCTATAACTTCCTCTTTTAAGTGTAGAGAAAGCATTATAATCATCAAATATTCCGAAGTTGAAATATTGACGAATATCTCAGTTTCATACCTTCTTGAGTTCGACAAACACATTTTCAGCATATGTTTGCCTGTGAATATGCTAACTCAAAAACTTATTAAGCTAGATGGATGAAATTTGGCGTATGACCATTTGACCAAATTTGCAGGCTTCTTTCAAACTTTGAATGAAATCCATTCAGCAGAAATATGTCTGTCTGGATATTAATGTACAAGTAAACTCGATAAATTCAAAGCTAGATAAATAAAATTTGGTACTCAGGTTTAGCATCAAAAACGTAGATACTTATCAAATTTTGAATCAAATTTATCAAAGGGTTGACCGTTTGTCGTTTTATACTTTCGAATGCAAATAAATTTAGGAAATTTCGGTATGGTGACCTCATGACTGCAATATACTTCTGTGTCAAATTTTAGTTACCTTCGGTAGTAAAAACGATGTGCAAAATACAGATTAGCACTATAGATTCATAAAGATGCTAAATTCACACCAAATATCTATATTTCATAACAATCATTCGCCAATCCCAGGCAAGACATTCTCCAAGGTCCACAATCTTTTGCGGGGGAGGGCAAAGGGGAAGAATAATAAAATTTCATTAGAAAATATACCAGAAAAATTCGAGGAGACAACACACGCTAATTTTAATCAATCCATCTTCTCATTTATAAAGCCGTAAATCATGTCACAGAAATATTTGAGAGCGTTCTGAAATTTAAAGGGTTTATTAAAAATCTGAATTTTTTATTAAGACTATTAAAATCAAGAAAATAATAATTATCTTCTACTAAATTAAAAGTTAAGAGTATAAAAAAGGGGATACAAAGAAGTAAATTATAATGTAATTTCTCAAAAATCATTTCTTATTCCTTAAACATTTTTGTGGGTGAATTTTTGTATAAATTAGACAAAATCCTTTTAGAAAGAAATTCTTTATTTAAAGTTGGAAAAATAGTTACACTTCTTTCGCTTAGCAAATTGAAATTAACTATCTTAATTGAATATGTCATGATAAATGGTTTTATTTACTAACAACTAGTGCATTTTAAATCCTTAAAATTACTTAACTTTCCTATATCTTTTTAAATTTTAATGTCAGTTTAAATTATTAGTTTCGAAAAAAAATTGATATCATTTTAATTTATTAATTACATGCAATTTTTTTTATTAATTAAAAATATTTATTTAACTCATAATGGGTAATAAACGTTCTATGCTCTTCTTCACATAAATGGAGTACATTAGAATTCAGTAAACATGTAATTTTCTCGGCTAGTTACCTGAAATGCAGCCCTATATTTTGATTTGAATCATTCTTGAAAAGTTATGTTTCCATGGAAACCTAAGCGCTTCAGTGAAGCTTATCCCCATTATTCTTCTAACACAAGTCACGGTTTGAGAAGCACACCCACCTATGAACCATGTGCTTCTCATTCTCCTTTTTCCCAAATTAGTTCGTGATGTTTTCAGTGGGACCTCATAAAAACATCCCTCACGTGACGTTCCTTGTTAGAAGTTTTTGTTTTGAAACTGTCGTTATGAGCTTGAGATTATCGCTTTGTATGCACATCGCCTTTTGGTTTCGATAATCGATATAATTGCTTACATTAAAACTTATTCTTATATTATGTTTTGGTATAAGAGTTATTAGATAAATCTGAAATACGAAGTTATATTTTATAATAATCGCATAAAGATTAACTAAATTTCTTATTGTTAGTATTTTATCTAAAGAAGTAGTTTTCAAGAAAATCATATTTTTCTCATACAATAATGCCTTTCCTTAATTCACCATTGATCTTTCATAATTTCACTTTATTTCTGTGAAATTACTTTTATGTATAATGTTAATATAATGGAAATTAAAATTGTGAATCAAAAGTAAAAAATATAATTAAATGGTTCACTGAGATCTCTACCAGGAATGCAAATTAATTTCATTTAATTAAATTTGATACAGGTTGTGTAAAATAGTGTATACTCTTCCACTTTTGAATCTAAATCTAATATCTACTTTTTAATCTGCTATCTGTAATAATTTATATTATTAAAAGATAATAATTTTACAACAAGCTTTTATTTGTGCAATGATGGGCATTTTTTTAATAAAAAGGCTGAAAATGAAAACAAAAATTGTAGAAACTTGAGATATTCAAGCGAATACTTTAAATAAATTGAAATTTTTAATTACATTAATATCATATGTCAATTTTTAATCAATGTTTCCAAGACCTTACTACTTTTCAATATTCGTTCAAAGTTCATTTTTTCTTATAAAAAATTGATTATGAAATTTTAGTATCCAACTCATTTCAATTTTCGTTTTGACCCCCAGAGTTTAGATTAAAAAAATAATTCCAACAATTTAATACTTTAAACGTATTCAAATAAAGAATCAAAATAGAAACTTATTGATTTCGGATTAAGTTACTCGATTGAAATTGGTGATTCGTTTGATAAAAAATTATTTTTCTTCGACTCTTTTACTTCGAAAAAAACTAAAATGGCATTCAAAATAATTGATTTGAGGGATGCAGTTAGAAACCCTAGATAAAAAGCAATCCGAATGAAGAAGGAAAATTAGATTATGGCTCAAACAATTGGCTTAAATGAGTCAGAATAATTGGCTCAAACAATTGGCTTAAATGAGTCAGAATAATTGGCTCAAACAATTGGCTAAAATGAGTCAGATACAAAATATAAAATTCTAGTTTAAAAAAATATTAAATCGCATATAGTTTCAAATGCTTGACTCCGTTGAAAGTAAACTAATCACATGTTAACATTTTAATTTTTCACTTTAAATTTTAAATCGCAAAATAACAAAAGCATCAGTCGAACGTATATTTTTTAAAAAACATAAGATATCAGCTACACAATTATTTGAACAATATAATGTACACGTGAGAAATATATGTGAATATTTTGCCCTCTGTTTAGGAAATTTGCTCTACATAGTCTACATTCTCTACATAGCTGTCAAATGTATCCATTCAAATAAAATTCAAAAACTACATGACTGAAATAAATAATTAATGATGAATGAAAGCAATTCGCCTAATAAAAATTAATATTTCTTTATAACTAACTAGTATACTACAAATTATTAAAAATTATATTTAATTACATTTACAACCTAGTAATAAGTCTTTAGCTACACAAGTATTTAACAAAATTAAGAGAAAAAAATATTATCTAGATAAATAGAGAAGTTGTTCATATATTTTGCCAATTTCTTGATAATTATTTCCTGCCATTAAACATCTACATATGTGAAATCTTAAGATTAGATAATAAAAATAATTTGCTATTATCTAATGATAAGAATCGTCTGAAGAGCATTTCTGCCAGACATCTCGTTGCTCCTAACAACTGACCATTACAATACAAGATGTAATCAACTATATCAGTTTCTTTTTATAGTATAATAATAATCAGGTTACAATTATATAAGCTTTCGATGATTTTTATTTAAAACAAAATTTTCTTTTTAAATAGAATTTCAAGTTTTACAAGAATTAATCAAAACATCGATGACAGAATTGAACCTTCAGAATCACGAAACAAGTCAAGTTAACTGAAAAGAAAAATAGGAGAAATGCTGTGGAAAATGAGGAGAAATGGTAAGAAAACAAGAGGAATAGGGAAAATTTTACTGTAATATAGGAAAAAAATTTGAAAATTTTAGGGGGAAAAAAAGGGGAAGTTTTTGGGAAAAATAGCAAAACGTAGAAATAATACATCTGTGTGTCTAAATTCCTATAAAATAAGATTTCAGTAATGCAGATATTTAAGTTTTGCAGATAAACAAAATTTAATGAGTGTGTGGATCGGCATTATATAGCCAATTATAGGTACTAAGAAATATATATCTAGGTGAGTGAAATCTTGCCATCAGACATCAGTAAAAGTAATTAATCAATGATCATTAGTAGCATTTCGCCCAATAAAGTCTGAGAGATCAGAATAACAATCCATTACGCTATAAGCGATATATCATTTCTTTCTTGTATATCGGAACCTACACCACTTTCCACTTCCGATCTGATATAACGAAACCAATGACTTCGAGCTGAGTGCTCTACCTAATGTTTTCGCATCTCTTATGACGATAGCTATGGGGAACGAACAAAAATCTTCCCCATATTTCATCTCCTCTGGGGCTTATTACTCGTTCTTCCAAGTAACAACGAACCAAGACCCTTAGAGGGTAAGAATAGATCTATTATTTATCTATCCGTTCTGGCAAATTGGACTGAACAAGTCAGCCTCGCTTGAAGAAACTCTTTAGCCACAAGGGACTCATCGCAATAAAAAGCTTTCGCTTTCACATCCATCCTAGTTTGTAAGATATGACAGAGCCAAATAAGTAAGATATTGCAATGATGTCATCGCCATTTGCATAAAAAGATATAAAACTGTGTTTATGAACTAATGATTATCTCTGCCGAAGGTTTGGAAATTGAATTTTTACTTTCATTTAAATTTAGCGGAGTAAAAAATTATAATGATTTCTGGAATATTCAATAAAGAATTAAGTATTCTATATTAATGCAGATTATGTTTTATGCTAAGGATCAACCAATGCACAACGTTGACTTAAAAACGAGAAGTAGCTGTCATGAAATAAGGCATATGATTAATCTTAATGCCATTTCTATGGTTATGAAGGAAGCTGTAATGCCATAAACAGTGTAATATATTTTGAACTAATGCCTTTACTTCACATAAAATGAGAGGCAGATTAAAATCAGAGCCTCTCATATCATATAATATACAATAACTGACTGCTTTGCTCTATATTGTATTTCATGTCCTTTCTAATCTTTCGCATACAGAATGAAAATATTGCATTTGCCAAAATAAAGTTAAATCGCAGGGTTTAGCTGTTTTCTTCTCTAAAAAGTGACTTTATTTAGGTCTGTCATTGTTTGTATATTAACACGATAATTCAAAATCTAAATGAATTGAGGAAATGAAATTTAATACGTAGTTTTTTCACCAGGATTGTAAATATGTGTTGGTTTGTATGCGTAAACCAGGTTCTATTTTCCAAAAGCATGAAGAGAAATTAAATACAAAACATATTATACTTTGAAAGAATAAGTCATATTTCAAATTTCTCATCTGGGTAGTATTCTCTTCTTGATTTTTTTAATAAAGGAGAAGATTTACTAATTATTATTGTTGTTGTCTTCCCTTCAAGAAAGGCTGTCGATACCAAATCAGACTGATTTACTGCTCTTGATATGTGTCTTACATGTAAACAATTATTCCATTATAGTGCTGCGAAAAATACTTATTTTATGATTTCAAACAGATATTTTTGATAAACACTTGAAAAATAAATGTTCCTTTATATTAAAAGGCAACCATAAAAATCTGCATAAAATATCAGCTAGTCATAGTGTGAACATAAAGGTTTCATAGTTGTCTTGAAAATATATTTACAGTAAAGTAACTAGACCATTCAATTTAAAGGGTAGAAGGCATCAGTAGTAGAGTTCGATTTTTTTCATTAAGTTTTTAATTATTTCGAGTTAGTGAAAATTTATTTACTTGAGAATGATCACAAAAAAAATCCAGTTACATTACTTCATGGCTCAAAATAGACGCATACAAAATAGAGAAGAATTAATTTCAAAATAGCACACAAAAATATTTGCACATCACAGAATGGCATATTTATCAAGTAGAAGAACACATCAAAGTACGATTTTAAAAGTTATTGACATTTAATTTTAAAACCATTAAAAGTTATATTGAAAGGAATCAAGATCACCAGGATATTATCAAAAATTTATAAATGCAGCATAAAAATAGCACATGAAAGTATTTTCGCCGTGTTTGAAAAATATTTTTGTCACATATTGTTAAAGTTATCTTTTTTCACAAAACCCCTACATACTACAGAAATTTTTGGCATTCATTTTGCATTTAAGCAATTGTTAGGACATTCGAAAACAATAGAAAGTTATATAACATATTTTTAAAATTCGAAAGAAACATTACAAAAAGAAAATTTTCATTAGTCCTTTAGTAATGCACAAATCCTATTGTGGTTCTCTTGACAGTTTGATGGAAATTCGTCAAAGTTACACTCCAGGAACACATTATACGTTGATTTATCGTGTCAGGTAAAACAACTTCAAATGCTTCACTATGCTCACCAAAATTCTCACGTTTCAATTTTTCAATCAAGTATTTTTACTTTCTCATTTACGAAGTATTTGTTTCAAAGCTAATAAATCGTTAAAACTTTCAATCCTGTGATTTTGATTAAACACCACGTTTTAAATACCCCTGAATTCGAACAATCGAGTTTTTGAATTATTTCAATCTATTTGTGAACACGATAACTCAAAATCGGAACGAGCTAAATGAATGAAATTTGGCATGTAACTTTTACATCAAAATTTTAAATTTTTGTAACATTTTAGATAAAACAAATCAAAGATAATTCTACTTGTTTGTCTATGTTCATGTGAACACATAATTTCAAAACACATTGAACAAAACTGAAATTAGGTATATGGTTTTGCTACTATAATTGCTGTTCTGCATAAAACTTGAGATCAAATCCATTAAAGGGTATATTATTTGTCGGATAGTTTTTTTCCTGTATATGGAAATGCATCACTCCAAAATCGCAACAGGCTACAAACAGCAATTTTGGCATATGATCTTTATATCAAAATTGCAGTTCCGTTTTTAACAAATCAATCAGAGGGCAGAGATTATGCACCAAAATTTAAGCTCTACTTTCTTCACTCTGAGACAAAATTAAACTCCAAACGAACCATATTGCTGGAGAATATTAGAGTTAATAATTGAAAGGGAAAAATGATTTCCTTTATTATCGCTAATTTAAAATTATTCTAAAAGGATGTTAATATTCTTGTAATTATCCTGTTAAAGTACTAGTAAAAATAAGTAGACTGTATGCCGGCGTCCTGGCATAGGGGTAGAGCGTCTTCCTCGTGATCCGGGCGTCCTGTGTTCGAGTCCTGGTTTTGGCATGGTTGTTCTATACCTGAATGTGACACCCTGTAAAAAGGGACAATGCAAGCGAATGGGATGGAGCGAGTAGCTGAGATGTACTCTTGGTTCTAGTTGGCGTTACTAAAAAACAAGAGACACACTCTCGGCTTAAAATCGCAGACTTTGTCAGTGAGGTTGTCCATGGGAAGTGCCAATAGAAGCGACAACAGACTATATATATATTATTTTCATACCAAGCCAACCATATGGCTTAAAAAATGTTTTTCTCTATATCAAATAATGCAAATAAAATAAACTTTTACTTCAGGCTTAAGTGATATGATTAGTGAGCATTAAGTGATATGATTAGTGAGCATTAAGTGATATGATTAGTGAGCATGATTAGTGATCTTCATTAATACTGCATGAGAGAAAATTCTGAAAAGTGATTCCGTTTTCTTTCTTCCAAAAAATAATATAGAGGAGACATGGTTGATTTTTTTAATCCAAATTTCTAGTAAAACATAAGTGTGTTTAATTATACTTTATCGATTTTCAAACTAAGCTGTAACAAAAGCCAATAATTGAAATTAAAAATATTTGTAATTAAAGATGACAAATAATGTTTTATAAGAATTTCTTGTTTGTGTTGGCTTTAAGTTAATTAACTTTTGAAGTGATTGATGGAAATCAATAAAAAATTTAAGATAAAATATATATTATGTATGAGGTGTTGAATATGTATTCTGGAAAAAAATGCAAGAAGCTCAATGTAATTATGTCTTTTATTTTTACTATACCTTTCATTATTAATTATGTGTTTTTATTTTTATTATGTCTTTCATTATTAATTATGATTTTTATTTCTAGTTTTGAATAATTTGAATTCTAATTTAAATCTGAATTTTTTTAAATGACAAACATATTCAATAGTAAGATATTCGGCTCTCAGTCTCATGCTTATAATGCTAAAAAGGATGAAAAAAATCATTTTAATATGAAATTCAAGATTTTATTTTGGTGTCATAATTTCATTGATAAAATTGTTTTTGATCGAAGGTAGAGAAAATGTGAAAAAACATTTTGTGAAAAAATGTAATTTTCCATTTCGAGTTCGAATTTCTTTCTCATGAAATAATTTTAAGGCAAAAAATAAAAGGTAAGAATTAAAAATGTTTTAAAATTTCCTTTAATTGCTTGCTTTTACTTTTCAAAAGGCCAAATAAAGTATTAGTTTTGAAATGTCGCATATGAAAATTTACTGAATTTTTAATAACTGAAAAATGCATGTTGTGTTAAAATTTCCCTTTATGAATAGGCCATTTTTTTTTTGTTTCATAAGAATTTTTAAATTTATTTAGAATAAAATGTTTAGTTCTTATCAATTAGATCAGAGAATAAAGTATTCGAAAATTGCATCGCTTGGATATTTGAGGAATTTCAACTACTGGCAGTTTATTTAAATAAACACCGAAAATATTTTAATTAACAAAGTAGTTAACTCCGGACAAATCTAAATTTTTTTTGTCTAACCCGTAAAATGTCAACAACCTCTGCAATATTAAATTATTTTCAACAACTGCCATAATTGTTTGGAATGTGAAATATTTTAAGCTAAGCTAAGTCCCAGCGTACAGCTCATGTCCACGAAATTAGGCGTCATGCAAAGAACGTTTATTACATAATATCATTGCAAATAATGCTTAACTTTTTCTCATAAACCAATAGCGTTTGTCATAAGAGCACTCATCACTGAACACATGAATAGTTTGTAAATAATAGTACATCATCAAATCGGAAATCAATATTATCTTTTAACCAAGTAATGACTTAAAACTTCTTCATTGTTGCTAAAATTGAGTTGAAAATATTTACGGAAACTGAAATTATAGCTTTTTTTCGAATTTCATCACCTTGTATTTCCAATTTAATGTCACTAAGTGCATTATACAGCTACACCATTCCCTCTGAAAAGAAAGCTATAATTTAATGTAACCTACATTGTATATTTTCTTACGACTTTTACGCTGATAGTAATGGCAATTGATCAACAACAATAAAATTATTGTTTATCGCAACAAATGAACATTAAGTAAATTAAAATCAATCGAATGATCGAAACCAATACTGACACGCAACACATCCATCAGAAGAACGTTAGTCATGAAATACTACGTCAAACTCTTAATGGTTTCCAGTCTCAGTGTGCTTGATAATTTCCAATTCAGTGTGCTTGATCACCAAATAACAGTGAAGTTTCTAAAAAACAACCTGTATTTCTTTTCAATATTTTATGATTATATTTTTGAAATTCAGACAAATTATTGAAATGATCAACTTGAGTGAAAAGGTAATGAAAGATATATTTTATATACCTTAAAGTATCTTTGGAATATCTCAGTGGATCTCACATGAAATATATGTGAAGCACAGATAGAAAATATATGCATGATATAATATAAGAGAGCAATCTTAAAAATTTAAGCTAAAAATTGTATTTAAGCTAATTCGTACAAAAGAAGAATGACACTGAATTGTGCAGATTGAAATACTACTAGAGAGGTCCAATTAAACACTAATGACTTAGTTAAAAGTCAATCGTCAACTATTTTAACCCTACCTGCACGATTTTCAAGATTTTTAATTTTTCTACAAAAAGAATGTAATTTTTTATTTAAAATTAATAAATAAACAATATTAATAATTTAACAAAAATTTCTTAACAAAATTCCCTTTTTTTTCAAATCCAAAATATAAGTTTTTATTCTACTGTAATTGCAAATTAATTGAATAAAGCCAAAAAATGTTACTGGTGCAAATAGGAATCATAAAAATTTTTAATCCATAAATTTAAGCAATTAATGAAAATATATAAAAGCAATTAAATAACATTGTAATAAAATATATAGTAAATATTAAATTAATTAATTAAATGAAGAATACAACTTATATCTTGATATATTTTCAGTTCTATTAATTAAATAACGTAAAATTACAAAAAAAAAACTTTAAAAAGTCGAAGGGAAATCAGAGTAATTCTCCATTAATACTTATTAAAAAGAATTAAACCTCGAACCAACAATTTAAATTATATATTATCTTTCAACTTTTCAAATTCCACAAAAAAGAAGCGTGAAACTATCTACAATGTTTGGACATTGCACTATGACGCTGAGCTTAATGGTTTATCCAGAACCACTTTATAATTAATATGTCGTTTCAAAGCTTCACCCATTCAATCACACTTCCGAATTTCGTTAAGTGAAACTAGGAATCAATGGCCTCTTTTAGGATATTTAGGTCGGATCACACTTTTCATTATTAATCTATGAATGTATTGTAAATAAGCACTCATCTGTGGAAAATTGTAGATTATATTATGCTCTTCCATTTATCAAACAACAAAGCTGTCAAAAGAATTGCAACACTGTAAAGAGTATTTTTTTAACTCATTCTGGCTTTCAAGAGTAATTTCGATGTTGATCTGCCCATCAAACAAATTATAAGAGTTTTCACGGCAGGTGTTATAGAAGTTTTTGATCAGATACCAGCAAGAAAATGCAAGTAAATAAAAAAGTAATTGAATAATTTTCTCATTTTTATATAATTTAGAAAAAAATTGCTAATGACTAAATACTCAAGCATATTGAATAAACCTCAACTGTAGAAAATCATAGAATATATTTATTTTCTCTATTTATTAAGCAAATCTTATCAAAGGAATCAGTGGCAATTCAGAGTCCGAATAATCTTTCATTAAATTTCCCTTCGATATCCACAAGTAACAGTTATCAGGAAAGTTTATAAGATAAATCAGAATAATTCTTATTTGTGAAATGAACGATAAATTCCTTATAATAAATAAAATTTATAGATAAGAATAGAGATTAATTTCATTTTTACATTTCCCAACTGCCACTTTGACTTTTTTGAAAAATTCGGTATAAATACAATAATTCTTTAATAAAGAATTAAAGGAACGTTCTGAATTGAAGTATTATTGAATATTTTTTTCAAAATGCTATAAACTATTAACTTTAACCATAAACCTTAATGGCAAGTATATTTTAGAATAAGATTTAATAATCATTTTAGCTTATCCGTATGGTTATAGTATCTCAATTTATTATTAAACTTAAAGTATTTTAAAATTATAAAATTTGCAGATTTTAAATAATTGAATAATATTTATTGATAATTGCAGAATTTTTATTTCTCGCGGATATTTTAAGTAATCTGATATACTTATTCCTTCTTTCATGGATTATTATCACAGATCATATTGGAATGAAATATAAATTATTACTCAATATTTTGAAATACTTTTATAAAATTTATTTTTGAGCAAAATCGTTAATAACATACAAAAGAGGGGTTTTGTTGATAACATACAACAAAAGAGGGTTTTGTTTATCAGAAATTTGAAAATTCATTGATTTTTAATCATCAAACTAAGATTTTAAATCAATTCAATGAAGTCAATTCTCTTAATATCACAGTCTCTTGCCAATGCAGTTTGTTACTGTAATATCATAATTTTTCCTTTTACTTGTCTTAAGTTTCTAATTCAGCTAAATGTGCTCGGCTTATTTCAAATTATAACGCGAATTGAACCTATATATATTCATTCTCACGTTTCAAGAGCATGGTTTGTAATCCAAATATATGAAGTAATTATTTCGTTTTTAATAGTCGTGGGATAGTTGATCAAAACAAGCATCGTAAAACTAAAACGAATGCTAAATTAATGCAAAAAGTAACTAAATCAAAAGAATTCCACTGACTGCAATATTTTCCAAAAGTTGAAAATTCATAAACATTGATGGGACTGCGGTGATCTAGTGGTTAAGTCACGGCTTTGAGATCGTTGACTTCCAAGTTCGAGACACGATTCCACTGAAAAACAGCCTTTTAAGCGGGTCTGGTGCATGCTAAGTCCATAGGGCCATATGTCCTCCCGCAGGTGTAGTGCGATTATTTACAGAAGAGATGCCCGCTTAGTTACGGTCCTCGTCATTCCGCTGAGGTTCAATCTTACAAGGTCCGTCCCACAATAGTCCTAATATTGGTTTAAAGCTGAATTCTAATAAAATTAATCTAAATATAAACCTGAACTATAAATAGAGAATTAAAAAAAATTATGAAAAGTGTTTTGAAATTATGAAAAAAATTATGAAAGTTTTTTTTTTGCGTTTGTTTGTTTCAGTTGATAGTTGTTTATTATGCTTATCTAGTGCTCTTTTTTTGACACAATAAAAAGTTATTTTTATGGATGGATATATTTATATGGTCAACATTTCTTCTGGTATTTACGAGAAATGAAATTTTTCATTAACATTTTAGCACAAATACCATGGTATCACTAAGATTTCTCATTTAAATTTAAATACATCTTTAAAAAATTATCGTGTCACCATTCAGGAATTACTTTAAAGATTAAATATTGATTTGATTAAATATTGATTGATATTTATAACAAATGAATACAGAGAAAGTATTATGATGATATTTCCTGGGACTGAATATATCAATCCCAATCTACAATCCTAATTTATTGCGATTTATGATAATTTCAATTGAATGGTGATAAGATCTCGATTCCAGACAAAATACCTCTAGATTCGAAATTCTCTTTTCTCTAAATATTCGTCATGTGATTCATTCCGGTGCACCTTAAATCTGTAGCTCAGACTAGAATGTCTTTTATATTGGTGTAAAGATGAAGTTTTGAGAGGGAGATGCGGAGACTCAGGTGGTGTCCTCATCATCATAGCACAGTTTAAAATTATTTGGTTAATCCCAAAATAGATCACATATTTTATCAAAATGCTGAATATTTTTATAACTAAACTAAATAATAACTATATCAATTAAATAACTATACCATGAATGATAATTTTGCAGTTTGAATTTTTCTTTCATCAGTGATAAAAAAATTTATGTAGTGTGCTAAATAATTATTAATGTAATAAAAAGAAGGATTTATTTTTATTTTAACTATTTTAAATTTTTATGTTTTAATTTCTATTTCCTTTTTAATTTTTTTCTAATCAAAACTTCAATATTCAATTATTACATTAATTTTTAAAAATACCTAATAAATAAATAAAATAAAATTTAAAAAAATATTTATATTTTTGACAAAAATAAAACTCGCCCCTCCGATATCTTTCACTTGCAGATCCGTGAAACTGAACTTTCACTTGCAGATCCAAGTGAATGATTTAACGATAGAAGTTGAAATCTTTATGTAAATAATAGCCATTGTAACCATATGCGGATGAGTGTTCCATGTCTTCTCCTAAACCACTGAGTCGATATGAATCAGATTTTGTCCGCGAATACCGTAATCTTTTCAAAATGCAAATGTTAATTTCTATTCAATTAGAAATTAACTTAAACTTTCCCGTTTCCCTGCAGTAAATTCGGAGCAAGTTATTTTAGTACTATATTAAAATTCAAGATATTACCTTTTCTGAATAATACTTTTTACAGATTTTATTATTTTTTTTAAAATGTAACTCAGCCAATTTTGTAAGTAACACAGAATAATAATATTTTTTGAAATTTCCGTTTCATATCTTTTAGAATTGTATTGGTTTTAAGTAGTTAGTTAACTTTGCATGAAAGAATTGGAAGAAAGAAGTAATATGTCTCTCATTTTTAAGCGTTAACAAGTGATTAAGATCCAAGAGCTATTAATCAAACGGTGTGGTATCAAAAAAGGAGTGTATAATAATAACTTATACAAAATTAATTTTTACATTAAAAATATTTCCATTCCGAACAATGTTCGGTATATCAACAAGTTATAATATAAATAAAAGTAAATTTAGCCATGTATTATGCTCCATAGATCCCTGAAGAATCGGCCGAATATTGCACATTTATTATATAAGACATGAAAAAAATACTCTTATTACTACGAAGCACAAAAATTAACTTTTTCAGTTATTAAAAATTAATCAAATACTTATTTTTTTTTCCTCTTTGAACTAATCTACAACTATTTTTCAAATTCCTATATTAATTTAATACATATCTTTTGTCGATGATTTTAATAGTTTTAAAGTAATAATTTAACATTGCTTAAATTGAAATTAAAGGGGGGGGGATAAAGCTTCGGCGAAAAAATGAAATATTTTTTTTTAAACTTGAGAAACAAGAATACAGACGAAGAGCTATTGCCACAGAACATTAGCGAAATTTTGAAAGAAGACTTTTAAAGACAGATGTTTAAAACTTTTTATCAGAAACAACTATTAATTTGGTTTATTTTCAAGCTCTTTATTGATGTAAAATTAGCTATTTAGTAATTGCTTCAATTTTTTTAAATATTTCTTATACATCAGCATTTGTGAATAAAATTTGTGTTTAATATCTTATGAAAAAAATTACCTATTGGTGGTTCTTAAAAATTCTCTACTGCAAATTTTTTTTAAATTTTAATAAAAAAGCGTTTAAGAGGAAAATGGTATTTTGCATATTGTAAAATTTTATTAAAAAAAAGAAGTTCTCACGTTAAAAATATTATACACGAAAGTGTTTTAATCTCGTTCCATGCCGGGTATATCAATTAGTCTTAATATAATTGGAAAAAAATCCAGTTGATGAAATCGAAAGTAACATCGTATTTCTGGGTTGTTGTTATTTTTTCGAGTAATATTTGTATGCAGATGAAAAAAGTACTTTCAAAAATACAATTTTTATTTAAATATAACTGGAAAGCATGCAATTATGTTACTCAGTCCTCTAAGTGATATTCGAAGTGAATTCTATTCTAAAGAAAAGATTATTGAGCTGTGGATAAGTTTGTGGAACTCAGCTGGATATATATATATATATATATATATATATATATATATATATATATATATATATATAGAGAGAGAGAGAGAGAG